>VDFB02358653.1:0-86670 GCA_007258455.2 Sequoia sempervirens
CATGCATAATGGCTAACATCTCCTTGTCCATAAATCTTTACAATAAAATCTCAGGACCCCTGAGTTTCCTGCCCTCAAATGCAATCGGATGACGCTCCTGCATCAAAACGGCACCAATGCCCTCTCCTGAAGCATCACAGAATAAATCAAATGACTTCGAAAAGTCGGGCAATGCTAGCACCGGACATGAAGTCATGATCACCTTGAATCTATCAAAGCACTCCTGCTGTGGTGGGCAAGTAGAGCTATAACCGTCAAGTCGATGAAGTGCGGCGTGGCCCGATGAGAACCACTAACAAATCTCACAGCCAAAACCGCAACCCAATGAAACCACCTCACGGTGCGTAAGGTTCACCGGTACGGCCACTCAATATATCTAGGACCTTTTCGGGTCCATACTCCTCCCTTAACTGATGATGTACTTACGGATATAACAACTCCTCCATGCCAAGCTCGCACTTGGATTCCTTAGCATAGAAAGACTCGTCTGCTAAGATACCCAAGACTGTATCCAAATGAGCCAAATGCTCATCCCATGACCTGCTATAAACCAAAATGTCGTCGAAGAAGACTAACACAAATCTCCTCAACTGAGCACTGAAAACCCTGTTCATAGTCGCCTGAAAGGTGGCAGGTACATTGGTTAACCCGAAGGGCATAACCAAGAACTCAAAGTGACCGCAATGACACCTGAAAGCGGTTTTCTCAATATCTTGCTCCCTCATCTGAATCTGATGGTACCCTGATCTCAAATCAATCTTCGTAAAGAAGACAGCTCCGTGCAACTCATCTATCAGCTCATCAATGCGTGGAATAGGGTACCTGTTTTTGATTGTTCTTTTGTTGAGCTACCTGTAATCAATACACATCCGAAGTGATCCGTCCTTCTTCTTCACCAATACAACCGATGAAGCAAAAGGGGACTTGCTAGGTCTGATATGACCCATAGCTAACAACTCATTAATGGTCTTCTCTATCTCATCCTTGAGTCGTTTAGGATGTACGTAGGGAATTGATCATAGGGCTTTTCGCCCTCCTCCAGCTCAATATTAACGCGTGCCTCATGCGGAGGTCTACGGAGTGGGATGTCACTATAAACTGCTTTGGAGTGTTTAGTCCTCAAAATCTGAGATATGGGGTGCTCGCAGCCTGTAACATCTGAATTTCAGCATCAACATGCACTCGGCTGCCCAGTCAACCATATCATGACGAATGAGCCTCTCCATCCGTCTGAATGAAACCATCCTAAGATTACTGTCTCTAATGGCCTTGATGACATGTGGTCTCCCATCCACCTTGAATTTCATCTCCATATCACGCAGATTGAGTGTGAACTCACCCAAATCGTGCAACCAAGCCATCCCTAACACCACATCTGTATCCCCCATATTAACAACATAGAATTCAATCTTGAATTCATAGTTGTTCAGTCTCATCGGAAGATCAGAAATCTTTCGATCACACCTGAGAGTATATCCGTCAGCCACCTTGACTCGAATACCCTCGAAAGCCTCTGTCTGGATGCCACGCCTCTCCACTAAACGTGCATCAATAAAATTGTGTGTAGCACCAGTATCCAACAATGTAATCACCTTCTGACATGCTAAGAGCCCACGAAGTCGAAATGAACCATCTCTCTGAAGGCTAGTCAGATGGGCTTCCTGTAGCTTCCTTCCACCTTCATGTTCACCCTCATTTTCGGACCTCTCATCATCTGAAGGCTCGGAATCAGCTTGCTGGTCCGACAGATCAGATTGTTCTTCACCCTCGTAAAACCATTCCATTTGATTATTTTTGACCTTCGGACGAAGTGGGCATATATGCTTTTCATCATAGGGTGCCTTGCACCAAAAACATAACTTTTTCTTACGCAATTCATTCAATGTTTCCCTGTCAAATGGTGGTGCATTCTGTCTCTTCGGATCCGGTTGATCCTTTCTCCTGTCAAAAGGCTTATTCCTGTCATTGTTTCTATCAAAAGGCCTATTGGGTCTCGTGTATGGTGTTGACCCAGAATTGAACTTGCTGCGAGGTGCTGCAAGCTCCATGCTTCTCGCCTTCCGCATGGCCTCCTGAAGTGTAGGAGGGTCAAAAGCCTTGACCCAACCTCTTATGGGTTCTGTCAAACCCTCAACGAAGAGTATGATGAGTCTCCGTTCTGAAATCCCTGTCACCATGACTGCCACTCTCTGAAACTCACCGATGTATGAATCCAGACTGCCTGTCTGTCTGAGCTGAGCCAACTCTCTGAAATAAAGTTCTGGATCCTTTCTATCAAATCTCTCTATCAGCCTGCTAGTGAACTCCTGATAGGTATTAACTGCATGATGGCCTAGCGTATACATGCCGTGGTGCCACCAGTCATGCGCTACTCCGTCAAGATGTAAGGTAGCAAATTTAATAGCCTCATCCTCCTGCATAGGCCTAAGTGATAAGTAATTGTCCAATTTCTGGACCCAAGACCTCGCTGATGTCTTTTCAGACCCATCAAAATATGGCAATGTAATCTTGCTAACCGCATACTGCAAATCCCTGTTCACCTGTGGCTGCGGCTGCTGATACTGAGGGGGTCTACGGTCAAATCTGCCTCCTCCTCTGGGTTTATAAACATCTATAAACTCATGAAATGTAAGTGCCTGCCGGATCTCAGGTGCTAGTGACATGTACTCACCGTGAAATCTCGTCAAGTTTGCCACGGACATGCCATTATGTGAACTCACGTCTGCTGCCCACGATGATGCGCCCGCAGATGCATTGGTGGAATCTCCTAGGTGCAGAAGTAAGGGTGACGGCCTCATCTGATGAATCGTTCTGTAGGGTGTTGATGCTATCGTGATCCAGTTTGATCCATTCGTCGACCAATCGTATGTAATGAGGGGCGTATTGAGTATGCTGTCTAATGGTACCCATCAGCGAGACATCATGTCCATCATTATCATGCCTCGTCCTAAACTCCTCATCGGTAATATCACCCTCTGCATGCGCCTTCCCTGGATCCCTGCGAGTCTCTGAGGAAGTCTCACGTTCTGCCATTAGGGTTGCAACACTGTTTTCGCTACTGTTGGAGCTAGATCTGTGAATACCAAGCACTCCTGACACTGTCTCACCCTCTGGAATCGGTGGACCTGTCCAATCTTCTGTTCTGCCTGTCCCTACACCTTTAGTATAATGTATAATCTCTCGGCTCATGAAAAAGCAACCAAAAATCACACTGTAAACTGAAAAAGCAACTGAAAAAGCACAGGATGGCAGGAGATCTGTGCTCTGATACCATTGTCAGAACCCTGATGGTTCTCAATTCGAAACCCTAACTGATTTTTGTTGTTTTTGCAAGTTTGTGATTTTTTTGTGTTTTATGAGGTTTTCAGGCAAAATGCTAAAGCTGCGATTTTGCTCAATAATGCTAATAAATTCAAATAAATTCTAAAACTTCACGGAATAAGCTCAAACATGCCAGAGAACATGGGCGCACTATTTTATTATTTTTTATAGAGCTTTTACAATGATGAAAATTGATAAATGAATAAGAAATAAATTATTTCCTAAAGAACCTGATGGCGGCTGCAATAAATGAAGATGGTACGGCCAGAATAAAAGAATGAATCTCCAAGCTCAGATAACAATGCAAAATCTCCAGAAATGTCCAGGAAAACCAAGCGCCTAGATCTCAGTGCAAGAATCTGAAGACAGAAGGCGGATCTCTCAAGAGATGAAGGTACGGCCTGCAAGTACAGAAATGTACAGCCTGTCTGCTGCAGCAAATAGAATGGTACGGACTCCAAGAAATAATGCCAGATCACTGAATAAAGTCCTCTGATGAAGTCGCCTTATTTATCTGATGATGATTCTCTGCTGACTCTGAATAAATAACTCAATAAATCCAATCTGTGATCTCTGTGTGAAATCACCAAGTGCAAGCTTCAACTGGTATTTCATAGTCTCAGTCTGCCTGATCTCTGAAGAGTTTTTCGTTCTCCAGAAACGTCTGTCTGCCAGAAACCCTAGGGTTTGCAAACTCCAATGCTCAGAGCAAAAGACAAAAGTCGAATAATAATATCAGAATAGTTCGATTTTGCCTTGAAAGAAAATATATACTCCTTTGATAAAATTCGACCCAACTCCTTTTAATTAATCATTTAAATAAAAATGATTTATTTCACCTTTGATACTTAGGAGAAATATTAAATAATTAAATGGCGCCTCAAGTTAATGAATAATAAATATTCACTAAGTCAAAAATTAATACTTTATTATAAAGTATAATAAATACTTTATAATTGGCCAATTTAATTAAATATTTAAATATTTCAATAAAGTGACTTTAATATAAAGTCAAATTATTAAATATTTAATAAATCATTAATTACTCCTTATTTCTCCGTCTGATCATCAAGCGCTGGGCAAAGTTATAAATTTTGAGTTGAACGGTGCCACTTAAAATAGCGACTTCCATGCGACTAACTTTAAAAATAGAAAGTTCACGAAAATGCATACGGAAGATTGAGGCCAACGACACAAGCTTTTAAGCTGGAGCTACCAAACACTTTGATAG
This sequence comes from Sequoia sempervirens, assembly GCA_007258455.2. Taxonomy (NCBI): domain Eukaryota; kingdom Viridiplantae; phylum Streptophyta; class Pinopsida; order Cupressales; family Cupressaceae; genus Sequoia; species Sequoia sempervirens. The sequence continues at coordinate 4,553 of VDFB02358653.1, forward strand.
CGCCCCCAAATGATCCTCTGCACACTCCTGTCAGCCTACGAGGATCGAATAATAGGCTAACCTCTTCACCAGCTGCGCTGACTAGGATGGGGACATGACATCCACCATGCGATCCCAACTGCTGATCTTTCCTTTTCCTCGCCGATTCTCTCAGCCGGACCTCTTTCCGCAGTTATTGGCATGGCCCTTTGGCTTGCCGTTTTTACGCCAAATACCCAACTAATCGGGTCCTCTACTTCTTCATACTCAAAATACTCTTCTAACTCATTGATCCGGTCGATCAACTCTTCTGGGTTTAGATTTCCAGAATAACTGGGGACTTCTATTCTGGGTCTTTTTTTGATCTTTGAAATGGTCCTTATCAGCCGCATTTGATCTCGATCAATAGCTTCTTCTTCCTCTTCTACATCTGTATCTTCCACCTCTTCTTCATCTTCACTTTCTCCTCTCCTTCCCAGGTCTAACCCTCTTCTCATTTGTTCCTGCAATGCATCAATTTGTCTCTGGAGGGCTTTGAAACCCTCAGCCGCAAATTGATCTCTTCCACCAACATTTTTACCACCTCTGGCACCACCATGCCTACCGGGCATCACTCTTGGAAGCATCGCCGTACCTCAAACTGCAGCTTCCGCGGTCTGCAGTGCGGGCACGATGCGTGATGCGTGTCCACACACTCAAGAAACCCACTCATTGATACCACATGGCGGGGAGCAGAAGGCAGAACCACTTGAGAATTACACTCACAAAATGAGAATAATGTTTTATTCAAAATATGGAACTCTCTTACATCTGAGAGGATCTCAAATCCCCAAGCTCACATTACATAAAATTACAAACTTCGGAGAATTGCGGATCCCCGCGCGCTTTAGCGGCATGCGAGCTTCTTTCCCAAAAGTTACTTTAAAGAAATCCGAAACTAGCCCACAATAGCCCATTTGGGTTTGGAGACCAAAAGCAACATTTAAAGGAACAGATTTGGCGGTTTGGCACCAAAATTACAATTTGAAATTCAAGTTTAAATTCACAGTCAAAAATTAGCACATTTCTAAAATATGCACCAACTTCCAGCAGCCATAACTTTTAATCCGACCGTTGGATCTTCAATGATAATACCTTTTCAGAAAGCTCTTGAAAAGGCGATTACCCGCAAAATAGGCCTTTGGCGGATTATTTTGGCGTTTCCGCAAATTTTCAAGCCCATCCGGAATCGTTTAGTGCCTCAAACTGAGCTCGGAAGGTTTTTCAGGGCAAAAAGCAGAAACTGGAACTTGAATAACTTTCAAATCATGAATGATCTTGACCTGATTCTTTCGCCAGAGTGTGTATTTTTCCATCCTGAACCTTCCCATAAATTTTTGTCTTCCAACTTCAAATTGTTGGTTGAAAATTTTGTATACTGTGAAAGCTTACAAAATTATGGTTTCAACCACAGTGTGTGAGATAAACTCTCCTATTTAAGGGAAGGCTCCCCCTTTTCTGTCTATTTTAACAATTCAGAAATACACTCTAATTATAAATCTATTCTAAATCTGGGTGAAACTCTGTCTTTTTCTCTTTTTCCAGAAAAGACACTTATTCTTTTCTCTTGTTTCAGAAAAGAATCATAGCTGAAAATATAAATGATTTATGAAGTAAACAAATAAAGAAGCAAAGTTTCCATAAAGGCACAAAGTCCTCTGTTGCTCCTCCGGGACGGGAAAACAAATTGAAAGCACAAAGTCTTTGACAATTTACTCTCCTATCAACCTTTTTAGATGATTTTCTGGTAACCAAGTACAGTATGTAGCAGCTCAAAATAGAAAATAAAAGCAACACAAAGTCTGCAAGTTACCCCCTTTGTTTGAGCGTTCTATAATAGCTTCAAACGTGACAAACAACTCAAAGTTTGCAGTATCAAATCTGAAAACCAATCTAAAACTCCAAACGCAATAAGCAGCTCAAAGTCTGCAGAATTGAGCTTGAATCCTTCTTGTGTAACACCACAAAACTCACAATCAATTCCAGATAATGTCGTCACATCACAATCTGTACCAACACAAAGTTTGGAAGCAATTTGTTTTCTTTATTAATTGCAATTTGATTTACATCTAAACTCAAAGTCTTAGAATGCATACACAAATTGGCAGAATTTTGTTGCATTGCCAAAAGATAAAAAATTACAATAGACCCTCTCAAGTATTTATAGGAGAGAGGTCTGGAGAAAAAGGTGGGAGGATCTCAACAAACTTGAGAAAATCTCTCAACCGATAACTAATTGCAATTGACTTATTCAAAATTACAATCTTATTGTAATTTGATTACATGTAATTACATTTTACAAAAATGCAAGTGAAAGAAACACTTGCAATTACAATTTTTTGCTTTCACATGTAACTTGTCAAAACAAAATACATAAAACATAATAGAAGCAAATTATATGTCATCCTCTATCGATGAAGTCATCATGTTTGCTACAAACTGCTCTTTAATCAACTGTCTTTTCCTTTTCACAATTCTAAGATGTCTTGATTCACTGTCCTATCTCAATAGACCTGTATAGGACTGCATCTCCATGTTACTAATTTCCATAGGTAAAAAGATCTTTTGATGAAGAATATCCTTTTTAAAGATCTCTTGGAAATATCATCATTTTCTCTTGGCATGAATGTCCTTCAGCTTGTTCAATTATTCTTCACTCTTCATAGATCTCTGTCTAGCTTTCTTGTGTTATCCTTGCACATATCTGTGATCTATCTTTTACTTCTAAGACTCCTGAAAATCTGCACTTTAGGACTGCTGCTGCTGCTTCTCTTCACGAATCAATTCCTTCTGCATTTTGACATTCAAGAGCTTTGTAGCCACTATAGAGAGCATCCATAACTGATGTAGATGTAACTCCCTTTTTATTGAAAAAGCACTTTACAACCTGTTTAAGAATGACATCTGTTTGCTTTCTTGACATACAGTGCTGCTCATCTTCATTAACCGCTAATCAAAAAGTATCAAAACTTGACCATTTTGTTGAGTCTCTCTCAGTTTTCCAATCTTTTCCCACTTCTTATCAACAAGCCATTTGAAATTTGGGTTTTTGAAGAGACATAGCAAATGAATACCAACTTGTAAAGAATAATTTCTTGATTGCAAGTAGGGGGAAATAGGAAACCATTGCAAGTTTATTTCTTTGTGTTAACTTGTAGTTACATTTTAGACAAAAATGCCCTACTTGCAATTGATTGGAAAAATCCCGATTTGCTTTCTAGGGCATTTTTATTCTTTTCTTCTTTTCTAAAAAATGGTAATGAGATGGAATGAAATGTGAATGGAATGAACGAAAGGAGAATGAAAATGTATGACGGATGAAATGAAGGGCAGAAATGGAGGAAAAACATCCTTTTTATTAAAATGAAGAAAATGCATTTCCAATAATGAAAAAAAAAATGTTTTAATACAAGACGTTTTCAATGGATATGGCGAATGGAGGACGTGTTTATCATGAAATGAATGACATTTCAAATAGAATGAGAGGCATATGAATGAAAGGCGAATGGGAAGGCGAATGAAAGAAAGAGAAAAACGTTTTTATGAATGAAGGGCGTATGAAGTGGAAAAACGCGTTTTCAGCCATATATTTTTAATATGCAATCTCAATCTCCATAGAAAGGCAACCCAAGAACAAAAGATTTAAAGCAACAAAAACAGAAAAATAAAAAGCGCCTTGAACAAACTCAAATCTGCAAAAACGTGGCAATGGTAGAGCAAAAATGGGGAATTTAATAAAGTTGCAGACCTTGCCAAGTGTTCTTCATGCCAAAATCTCTTCAATCGGGGTACATATGAGCAAGATCAAGCTACAAAATTCACAAAAACACTTGCAAAACTCATTTCGGTTTTTTGATGGTCATTGCAATTTTACATTTTGTCAAATAGAAGAAATCGGACCTTTTAGCTCATTTGACAATTTCATTTTAATAAAAAAAAGGTATTTTTAGACAACTTAAGCAAAATCGGAACTTTTGGAAGTTTTAGCAATTTTGCTTTTTGCAATTTCGGGATTTTTTGGACATTTAGCAATTTCGGAACTTTTGGAAGTTTTAGCAATTTTGCTCTTAAGCTTAAATTTCCCTATTCTGCTGAGTTGCCTAAAAAACCCGAATTTGGTCAAAAAGACACTAAAAATGACTCAGAATTTCACAAAAACGGACGAGAGTGAGTGAAAAATGTTAGCCAAAAGGACTATAGACCCAAAACTGAAATTTTCTAACCTTTGCACCTCGTAAAATGTGCCTTAGAAGAGAAAATCTTCAAATTTTATCAAAATTTTGATAGGTTATCCCAATTTTTAACAAGTCAAAAATGAGGGACAACAACTTCAAACCGCTAAAAATAGCAATAGCGTAAAAGCAAAAGCAACCAAAGTTGGAACTCTTATTCGACGAAAAGGGTATCCAAAAATGCAAAAACATTTACAAAAAAAAAACAACAGGAACAAAAATGGAAATCATCTTTTTGGGTGATGCAAGATTGCCCTCACACCACTGGATGCTCCTGCATCACTGCACCTCGTGAAGGGTCGGGTTTCTCAAGTTGAAGAAACATGGGAGACCAATAGGTCTTTGGTTGGGGGAAAAGCCCTTGATGATGTTTATCTTTCCCTCAAAGACTAAGACTTGTTTTCAAGCATTCCAGCAGGAAGCCTTTAGACTGTACTATCTCTTAACTCTCTCTCTCTCTCTCTTTCTTTACTTCAAATGTAATTATTCTAAATAGTTAAATTCACTGCTGTTAAAATAGGTTCTTTTCATTTCTTATATAATGGAATAGTTAGTTCATAACCAATTGTAGCTTTCAAATATATAAACCGTTAATTGTTCCATTTCAGTTAAAATTGAAAAACTAGAAGTTAGTTATTGAATGTTAAAGTAGTTAATGCTCAGATCATTTATCTTTCCTGTTTGATATATGTGTTGAAACTCTCGTCAATAAAATTAGTTAGTTACTTTTCAGCTGAATCTGGAAGTTAGTTACCATTCTTAAATTGTAGATAGCTAGTATGTTACAAAAAGTGCCATAAAGTTCTACCAAGGTTTAAAGCATGGTACAAGTGTTAGTGACACATGCCTAGACTGATCAAGCATCACTAAATTCTACTAGAAAATATTTCCTTGGATTATGCAATCATTTTCCTCCACCTATGTTTGGAAGTCAGAAAAATCTCATATAGGTGGCACCACTCTTGGAATAGTTGGCCTTAAAGGCAAAGCCACAATTTAAAGCCCCAAAATTTCAAAAATTTCCCTATAAGTGCATGTTAAATTGCCAATAAAATTTCACCATGTTTTCGAGTCTATTCTGATCATGTTCTTTTTCCAAGAAAGGAATGCTTATTATTAGGTAGTTCAATTTCTATTACTTATTTAGAATAGAGTTGCATTAAATTTTTTATCTTTCTAGCTTTTCAGCAACCTTTAAGGGTTTCACATTAAAGCTCACTTTTTAGGATAAAATATGATTATTCTAAAGACCCAAAGATTGGGCATTTGTAACATATAAATAAGTGCTTTGAGCACCAGACATTTCAATGATGAATACTATGCTTATGCTGCCAAAATCAGTTTTTAGTATTTGTAGTTCAATTAATTGAATTGATAGTAGACTTTGCCATAAAGTTTTATATTGTAGTTATATGTTTACTTCGCTTGTGGCTTTGTATAAAACTTAATATTTGATTTGTGGAATTGCATGTCATCTTGTGTTGTTGTATTGCTTTCAAAATCTAGTTTGCACTGAATAGCTGTTCTCTATTTAGCCAGCTAGAAAGTGCTGCGTGTGTGTTTAGATAGGTTGCTTTCATTTATCAAATCAAAAAACCTCACTTGCAAGACATGGCTGTTATAGTCTAATGCTTATATCCGAGGGAAAAACATAGGTGAATAGTTATTTCATTTTTCAAAACACCGTCAATGAATATATTATAATGTGTATATTGTATATCTTGTCAATAGTTTTTAGTCTAGAGTTAATTTAGCTTAGGTTTAGTTTAATTTAAATCTCAGGGAGCTTCCCCTCCTAATTTGAAAAGAGGTTTTACCTCACACACATGGTTCTATTTTGTGTTGTCTTGCAAAATACAAATTAAAAAACTAACATCATGCACATCATGGCTGTAGTCTTGTGTGGCAAAATTGTTGCATTGCACAACACAACAACTACCTTATGTAGTAAAGTTTTCCTTCCATAACAAGGTTGTTATCTTGCATAGCATAACCCATGACTTGTACAACAAGGTTGATATCTGGCATAGCCTAACCAATAACCTACACAAAAAGGTTGTTCGATCGTGTAGCATAACTAATCATTGTTACAAGATAGCTATACTCTTGTACAACAATTGCATTTTCTTCTAAACCTTTAGAAGCACACAAAAAGATGGACAAGAGAAACTTAACCAAATCAAATTCATATTATTAGCTTATTATATGAAATATACCGAGCCAATTTTTTCAATTTTCAATTACAATGAGCAGAGCAATACACAATCGTTAGGGTTAACACTTAAACCAAACGATGCAGAATTCAACTCTAACCAAGAATGTACACCAGGATCCCGAGTTGGGCAAGGTGTGATCATATAGTCAGAGGATCTCAATGCAATGCTGATAAAGGAACTCTAACCAAAAATGCGCCGGATAACGACGAGCATATGGTCAGAGGGTCTTAATGCAATGCTGATACAAAGAACTCTAACCAAGAATGCGTCGGAGAACGACGAGCATGTGGTCAGAGGATCCCTACCAACTATTATGCTGAAGTAACTCGACGTCAAGAATGTGCTTTCCAACCCGAGATGGAATTGGAGCTACCATATGACGGAGATGCTAAGTATTATAATGCAATAATCAAAGTAAGAATGCTGACAGTACTACTGTTCAACTTACAATAATCAGAGAGTGCCTGTCAGTAACATAGAATAAGAAAGTCAACACTGCTGCAATTTTAGTATGGTGTCTCCTTAATGCTCTCAATGACTTCTCACTCAAACCCAACTCAAAAGACTGATATTATGCAAACTGATCTAACTGATCATGGACTGAAATTACTTAACCAGCAATATGAAACCCCACTAAAATGCTCACAACTTACACTAGACTCACTCAAAATGCATGAGACGAAATGCAAAATACTCTTGAGATGATGGCGACCAAAATGGAACCCCAAAGCCCTCCAAAGAACCCTTGATTTATTTTGCACGAATGTCAAGAAGGGACAGAATGGTACGGCTGCAAGAGAGGGGCGATCTCCTTTAATAAATTCAAGTTCTTCAATATAAAATCTGCAAATTGGTACAAAGGGGCGCCCACCCTAGACAAGAAGAAATAAGCAACACCCAGAACGAATATATTTTTATTTTCAAAGATATGAGTGAAAACTACAATCTGCCATGATATCAGCACTCCAGAAAATGACATGAAATGCAATAAACTGAAACTACAAAGGCAAAACTCAAACTACAATGCAAACCTCACTACAAAATCTATCACCAACAATCAAACTTCTCCACTAGATGCTATCTCTCAAGCACGAAGTCGAGCCAAGGCTAGGAGGCCTTCATTCCTCGAAGCAATTCCAGCACCATTTCGGCAGCATAACAATATTCAAGACATAAGATGAGAAAATGAAGTCCCAAGGCTCCCTTTTATAACTTTGAGAAGACCCTCCAAAAGCTTCCAGAAGGTGCGCCCTAACTTCAAGATGCTTTTAGGTTTTGACCATTGACCAAGCATAAAGTGGCGTCCCATTTCAAGTGAGATATAAATCATTTTTAAATAAAATATCAACCTCTCCAAGGATGGCGTACTTTTCTTCTTGAGCATTTTTTGACCTAAGAACATCAAATATTTCTTAATGAAATAAACACCCTCAAAAGTCCCCTTTTTAAAAACAACATAAAGTTGTCTCATTAGGCCAAGGGGTCCCAATATTAAATTATAACATTTTTTAATTAAAATACTTATCTCTCCAGAAATGCACCAAAATGCCAGAAACATCAATACCAACTGAACTGCCAGAAGGAGAGAATTAACTTAACTGAAACCAGCCTGTCCACTGCCAAAAATAGAATTTACTAAAAATAGTAAATTTTGAAAGTTGCCCTGATCGAAGCGCATGCGCCACCATTGTGAAGCTTTCTGAAAACCCAGAAAGAATCCGCGATCCAAAATCCCAAACTCCAGGATGTAGCCGTCATAACTTGCTAAAAATAGTAAGTTTGGAAAGGTTGCCCGACGTCGTTGCATGTCATACCTCTGCGAAGCTCTCTGAAAACCCAGAAGGAATCCAGAATCCAAACAGCCAAACTCCAACATGCAAACCCCTAAATCTTCAAAAGAACCCATCAAACAGCCGGAAACCCTAATTCTGCCTCTGACTAGCCGACAGCACCCCGAGGATAAGCAATCAATCACTGAAAAGTGTAGTGCTAAAAATGGGGACATTACATTATATCTTATTGTACTTAAAAACAAATCAATTCATATAAAATAGTCACAAAATAAAACAAAAAGGTTGTTCGATCGTGTAGCATAACTAATCATTGTTACAAGATAGCTATACTCTTGTACAGCAATTGCATTTTCTTCTAAACCTTTAGAAGCACACAAAAAGATGGACAAGAGAAACTTAACCAAATCAAATTCATATTATTAGCTTATTATATCTTACTGTACTTAAAAACAAATCAATTCACATAAAATAGTCACAAAATAAAACAAAAACCACTTCATGGTTATAAGGATAAGAATAGGTAAAAATAAGTTTTTTGAAAAAATTTTATAGTACAAAAGTAATACTCAAGGCAATGTACAATTTTGGGTCCCATCATCACCCCAACTCAAGGTATTGCACATCCATGTGCAATCTTGATTGTTTTATCCTGGATAGGAAGCCATGGAAAAGAGAAAAACTACTCTAAAATCATAGGGCTACATGTAGGGCCCCTTCATGACATGGTAATAACCTTGATTTTCCTTGATATGTTGCCACCATTTGATCTTTGCATTTGGATTAAATCAAATTTCACCAATCCAATCTATGATAGGATATGATAGGATACCATTGCAAGGCGAAAGGGAATCTCAATCATATCCACTTATATCCCTAATTCCACACAACATCCTAATACAACTCTACTCTCCCCATTGTAGTTGGGAAGTTCTTGGTAGAGAATGGCTCCTTTTTCAATGACATAGGGAGCTTATTCTATTTTTGTTGAGAACCCATAAAGGCTTGTCTTCTATGTTACACGAGGACACGTCCCCTGTCCCAAAATGGACTCTCCCCATCCCCAACCGTCCCCAGGACGGGGAGAGGCAAAGGGGATGTCCCCTTTGTTAGTGTTTTTATAGCTTCGGGAGATATTTTCTCTCAAATATAATGTAACTAAGGCAGGTCGGCCATCATGCTTTATAAACAAAATATTGTAATTGCTAGGTTGGCTCTAGAGTGAGCTCGCCTAGGCTTGTATAAATAGGAGAAGGTGTCTCCTCATTTCATCAATCAATCAAGCAATTCATTCCTAAGTTCGAATTCTTTCAACAGCAGGTCGATTTCCTAAGCAGCAGATTAGCATCAAGGAGATGAGTTAATACTTTGTGTATTCATGAAATTGCACCATATATAAATGCAGATCCATTGCATTGTATTCGGCCTTTCTAGGGCCTGTTATTATTCTGATTTATAAGAGAATATTTTGCTGGGTTTTTCTCCCTTGAGTAGGAGGGTTTTCCCAGGGTAAAATACTATGTTATTGCTCTCTGTGTTGTGTTTTCTGCTTATTACATTTCTGATCCTAAAAACTAACACCCTTGCCGTCCCCAAAACGAGCTAAACAGCAAGAAACAGCAAGAAACATTCATGTCCATTTGGGGATGGCTAGGGAACATAGGAAACATCCCTCGTTGTCCCAGGGACCGTGGACTGGGAAGTTTCAAAAGCCAAAAAAACATAAAAAAACTATTTATTTTTTTTTAATTTTTTTTTTGTTGTTTAGGAACATGGGGGGCCCACAATGACGTCCAACCCTAATATGAACCCTAAAATGACAAATAAAACAAAAAGAAAACATAAATTCACCCTATGTTTTGCTCTTTCATTTTCTCAGTTTGTGCTCCTTGTTGTGAGAGTTTGCTTATTGCATAAGAGATTGGCATGATATAGAGGAGAGATTGGACTGATTTGAAGAGACATTGGACTGATTTGAGTCTTTGGATATTCATAACCCGAATGAGGCTTAATTTCATAGACTATTGTATTTAGCATTTTGATGTTTGAACTTTGAGACTTCTGGATACATGTTTGAGACATTTGGATATTGATAGACCATGGTTTTATTGATGTTTGAGACTGCTGTTATAAATTTATAATGCTTTATTGACATTTTTTATGCTGTTATACTACTGCTCTCATGATTTATTTACATATTGATATTGTTGTTATCAGTTATTGACATATCTCTCTCTTTCCTTGTCGTCCCCTAAAAATGGCCCCCTAGGGAACGTCCCGGAAACGCGTCCCCTGCTATCCCCCCGTCCCCGTCCCCAAAACGCCGTGGAACATAGCTTATCTTCCTACCTGAGCTATTTGTCTATCCAAATCCCAAATGGCCAATCTCTGTTGATGTGGTGCCTTGTTCCTGATTTGGGAATTTTCATTAACTCAAACAATTTATTTGTTATTTCATTTGCCATGGGGAATTGTGATGAGCCCTGCTGGCTCTCAACTCAAACCCCAGTATTTTCTTAAGTCTTAATGTGTTATTTTAGTTTTTTAGAGAAAGTTTATAGATAGAAGAGAAGGGGCGCAGCATATAAAAAGCTCATAAACTGTAAAACAAAGCTATTTCCTACAGAATGGAAATGCAGAAGGCGTTATTTTATTGAAACAATTAGATCACAAGTGATAGACATACCAGAATGTTTCCAGATTATTTATTTAAAACAATAAGCCAACTCGCCAGCCAAGAATGGTGAAAACTGGCATATAAGGTCGCCTGGCCTCCAGATTTGAGTTCTCCCTCTTCGAAACTGTATGCAAGCTCTTGAAAAAGGTAGACGCCAGAGATGGAAGACAAATAGAAGCCAAAGGGAAGGCGTTTCAACAAGTTACTTCACACACCTCCCTAAATGGGCACATATCCCAATGCAAGTAGTACGGCCAAGGTAGAAACCCAAAAAGAACACTCTGAAAGCTGAAATCTGTAGAGAATGGCGTCTCTGGAGATGAAACCCCCTTTCCCTATTGCAGCCAACTGAATACAAAATAATAGAACCTTGATTGAAGCATGTAGAACCTCTGTATGAAGCTCTCTCAATTGCACAAATTCGACTGGTCTCTCACAGTCTCAAAAGTGCTCAACATTGAAGAGATGTCGTTCTCCAATGGAAGTTTGCTCAAAACCCTGATCACAGGTAAAAGCACAGAAGGAAAACCCAAGGCAAAGTCGAAATAATCAATAATGAGTTTCTCATTGCCCAAAAGCCTTATATAACCAAGAGGCTTGAATTCCAAGAAAAAACGCACTTCCTCATCATTTAAATCTTTTGACATATTCTTATGTCCTTTTCAATAGTTGAGATTTAAATAATTGGCGCCACTTAAAGGTATTAATGATTTAATTTTAAATCACCCTTTTTCCATGAATATTTAAGTGATATAAAGTGATAAAGTCAATTTGACTTTATAATAAAAATATTAAGTTAATTAATAACTTAAATCACTCAAATAAGCATAACTTCCACAAATCTTCATAGAATCCTGTGCCGTCAGAAGCTATCAACTCCTGAACTGCCAAGGCCTGCAGTGAGCTAATCCCAGAACTCTGAAAACGAGAACGACCAAGCTCTCCAGAAAGTACCACTGACCCTCTAACCAAACCAGTTAGCCCACAAGGGTCCAAGAAAAGGCTAACACATTGTTCCCGAGAACTGGCTAGAGCGGGGACATCACAATCCGCCCTCCCCGAATTTGCTTTCCCACAAGCAAACTCAAAGCTGGATGCTGAAGAAACCTGTCACTCTCCCAAGTAGCATCCTCTGTCGGTAGATCTTTCCACTTTACCAAGTATTCCCTGATAACCCGCCTCCGAAGATGACGCTCTCTGGAATCCAGAATGGCCTCAGGTATCAAAATCAATTTCCCCTCATCATCCAGGGGTGGTAAATCTATAGGAGTCACCTGTTGTCCCAACGCCTTTTTGAGGCACGACACATGGAACACATTGTGAACCTTACTGTCCACCGGAAGATCTAACTCATAAGGCACTTCACCGACACGTCTGACAACTCTGAAGGGTCCATAGTATCGCGGCTTAAGTTTCTCGGCGCCCTTCTTACGAAGGGTGGACTGCCTATAAGGCTGAAGCATCAAATACACCAAATCATCGACCTCGAAAGATCACTCCACTCGCTTCTAATCAGCATATTGCTTTTGCTGATTTTGAGCTTTCTGAATATTCTCCCTGAGTGCTCTCATAATGTCCTGGTTCTCCTGCAATAGATCACCAGCACTGGGTACTCTATTGTTACTCAGCAATAAATCTAGAAAACTCGAAGCATCATATCCATATAACGCTCGGTAAGGTGTCATCTAAATGCTCATGTGATGAGTGGTATTGTAGCAATACTCACAAAGGTATAACCACCTCACCCATGCCTTTTGCTGCCCTGAACTGTAATTCCGCAAGTATCCTTCCACCCATTTGTTGACTATCTCAGTCTGCCCATCTGTCTGTGGGTGGTAGCTGGTACTCGGAGTGAGTTCTGTCCCGCAAAGTTTGAATAACTCCTGCCAGAAGTTACTCATAAACCTGCTGTCCCTGTCACTGACTATACTCCGAGGCAACCCATGCAACCTGAATACCTCTCGGAAGAACAAATCCACCACCTGGGTAGCTGTGTGTGTAGTAGTGATTGAGAAGAAATGTGCATACTTCGTCAATCGATCTACCACCACAAAAATGTTGTCTTTCCCTTGAGCTTTCGGCAAGCCCGTAATGAAGTCCATAGACAAGCATTCCCACTTCCTCTCAGGGATAGGAAGCGGCTGGAGTAAACCTGCAGTGTATGTATGTTCTTGCTTGTTCTACTGACAAACAAGACATTCCCTGACATACTGAAGAACAAATGATTTGAGACCCTTCCAAGAGAATCTCTCTCGTACCTGCCTGTAGGTCTGAAAGTAACCGGAATGACCTGCCATGGGTGAATCATGAAAAGATCTCAATACTCTGTCCCTCATCTCAGAACCTGGGACTAGTAATATCCTCCCTTTGTAAATGATAAGATCATCTACAAGTGAGTATCTGTCATCTTGTACTGTCCCATCTACTATGCTAGAAGCCCATGGGTTCTTAACATATTCCGCTACTATCATATGTCTCCAGTCCTTTGAAATCTGTGAAATGGAGCTCAAGTGTGGACGACAAGATAATGCATCAGCAACCACATTCTGAGTGCCCTTGACATAGGAGATGTCAAAATCATAGGACTGAAGTTTACTGACCCATTTCTGTTGCCTTTCGTTCAAATCCCGCTGCCCAAGAAAATGTTTCAGACTATTGTGATCGATTTTAACACTGAATTTACTACCAACCAAATATTGCCTGAATTTGGCCATGGCATGCATGATGGCCAACATTTCCTTGTCGTAGATACTGTAGCTCCGTTCAGGACCTCTTAGCTTCCTGCTCTCGAAAGCTATAGGATGTCGATCCTGCATGATGACTGCACCAATACCCTCACCACTGGCATCACAATGTAGCTCAAATGGTCTGGTGAAATCCGGCAAAGCCAAGACTGGACATGTAGTCATGAGAAGTTTGAACTTCTCAAAGCACGCCTATGCAAGAGGTGTCCACACAAAGGCTCCCTTCTTAGTCAAATCAGTTAGTGGTGTGGCATGTCGCGAGAATCCACTAACGAACCGACGATAGAAGGCACATAATCCTACAAACCCCCTGAGCTGTGTCAATGTCTCAGGTGTAGGCCAATCGATGATAGCTCGAACTTTCTCTGGATCCATGCTGACTCCTGCACCGCTGATAATGTGACCCAGATATAAAAGCTCTGCCATGCCTAAAGCACACTTGGACTCCTTGGCGTACAAGGACTCCCTGTCAAGTATACTCAATACCTCATCTAGGTGAACCATGTGTTCCTCCCATGATTTGTTGTAAACTAGGATGTCGTCGAAGAACACCAATACAAATTTCCTCAAGTGAGGATGGAAAACCCTATTCATAGTAGACTGAAATGTAGCTGGAGCATTGGTTAAACCGAATGGCATAACCAAGAAATCATAGTGTCCACAGTGACACCTGAATACGGTTTTCTCAATATCCTCCTCTCGGACTCTAATCTGATGGTAACCTGTCTTCAAGTCAATCTTTGAGAAATAGCAAGCTCCATGAAGCTCATCTATTTGTGGGATAGGATACCTGTTCTTTATAGTCTTCCTGTTGAGCATCCTGTAGTCAATACACATCCTAAGTGTACCATCCTTTTTCTTCACCAAAACAATTGATGAAGCAAAGGGTGACTTACTCGGCCTAATGTGCCCCATAGCTAAAAGTTCCTTAATAGTTTTCTCAATTTCATCTTTTAAACGTTTGGGGTGCCGGTAAGGAGTGATCATAATAGGTTTTGTGCCCTCATCCAGTTCTATGATATGTTCAATACCTCTATCAGGAGGTCTACCTGGTGGGATAGCACTGAAAACCTTTGCATGTTTGATTCGAAGTTCTTGTACATCTGGATGGTAAGAAGAAGCTTGCTGCTCCAACTGTGAAGGCATTAATTTGCACTCAGCAGCCCAATCTACCATGTCGTATTGAATCAAACGTTCCATTCTTCGGAGTGAAATTTCTTTCACATTGCTGTCCTTGATGGCTTTAAGAACATGATTTGTGCCATCAACTCCGAATTTCATCTCCATGTCATGCAAATTAAGTGTGAACTCTCCTATCACATGAAGCCACTTCATGCCGAGAACTATATCCGTTCCGCCCATGTTCACAACATAGTAATCTGCCTTAAACTCAAAGTTATTGAGTTTCATGGGCAAGTCTGGTATCATCCTCTCGCAATTGAGAGTGTATCCATCTGCAACCTTCACACGAATGCCTTCAAACTGCTGAGTTTGAATTCCCCGTTTCTCCACTAACCGTGAATCAATAAAGTTGTGGGTTGCACCTGTATCTAGAAGAGATATGACCCTTTGACCAGCTAGGATCCCACGGAGTCTAAAAGATCCCTCTCTCTGCATGCTGGACATATGAGCCTCCTGTAACTCAGTTTCTACTACAATTTCTGCCTCATTTTCTGATTCTTCTCCATCTATATCGTAGATTGGAGCTTGCTGATCAGAAAAATCAGTCAACGTTTCTCCCTCATAAAACCACTCCATGTGCCTGTTTTGCCCTTTAGGTTTGAGGGGGCAATCATGATTAAGGTCATACGGACCCTTGCAGTAAAAAAAAAGTTTCCTTCTACGAAGATCATTCATAGTTTCACGATTCAATGGTGCTGCATATTTCTTCTTTTGATCAGCATTATCAGCATTTTTTGGATCTGATTTATTATCTGTGTATGAGGTAGAAGGTTTCGAGCCAAATTGCTTACGAGGTGTAGTAAGCTCCATACTGCGAGCTTTCCTCATGGCCTCCTGTATTGTAGGCGGATCAAATGCCTTGATCCATCCTTTCATGGGCTCGAAAAGACCCTCAATGAAGAGTATAATCAGCCTCCTCTCAGAAATGCCTGTCACCATAACTGACAATCTTTGAAACTCTCCAATATATGATTCCAAACTGCCTAGTTGTTTCAATTGTGCTAGGTCTCTAAAAAATAGTTCAGGATCACGCTTGTCAAACCTCTCTACCAGTCTATCTATGAATTCCTGGTACGAAGTAATCCGGTCATGGTGAAGAGTAGTCATGCCATGAATCCACCAGTCATGAGCCATGCCATCAAGGTGTAGTGCTACAAATCAAATGGCATCCTCCTCAGGCATGGGACGTAATGTCAAGAATGTGTCCAGCTTTCTGACCCAGGCACGTGCTGTAACTCTACCACTGCCATCAAAGTTCGCCAAGGTAAGCTTATTGGTAGCCTGTCTAAGATCATTCTGCTTGTATCTAGGCCTCCTGTCATTCCTGCTTCTGGTGTGTTCTCTCTTCTGGCTCATGAATCTATCGAAGTTAAGGCGCTCCTTAACTCTCGGTGGCAATGCATCCCATTCATCATGCATAACCATGATGTTATCTGCAAAGTTTATCTCACCACCCTGTTCAACCTCATCCTCTTCATCAACATCGTTTCTAGTAAAAATAGGACAAGTAGCTCTCTCAAAGGTGCATGCTAGGGCAATAATTCTGTGAGGTTCTCTATGAATACTGCCTTCCTGATCTCTATCCTGATTCTGACCCCTATGAAGTGTCAAATTCTAAACATTTGTGCTCAGCTGCTGGAGGATATTCGCCACCTATTCTTGGCCTGCCACCATGCCCCTAAGTACATCTCTAGCTTCTCTGTCCTCTTCATTGAGAGGATTCCTATGAGAACCTTCAGCTTCCCTGTCAGCCATGTTATCAAAGCCTAATTCTTCTTCCTGCTCGTCAAATGGAAATGCTGAAAAGGGTTCAAAAGTACTTCTTTGCAAGCCTGTACCCCTGCGTGAGTAGTACCTGTCAAACCTATTCTGATGAGGCCGCATAGAAACTGCTAACCCTACAGGCTGGCAGGATTAGAGCTCTGATACCACTGTGATGAGCCCTGCTGGCTCTCAACTCAAACCCCAGTATTTTCTTAAGTCTTAATGTGTTATTTTAGTTTTTTAGAGAAAGTTTATAGACAGAAGAGAAGGGGCGCAGCATATAAAAAGCTCATAAACTATAAAACAGAGCTATTTCCTACAGAATGGAAATGCAGAAGGCGTTATTTTATTGAAACAATTAGATCACAAGTGATAGACATACCAGAATGTTTCCAGATTATTTATTTAAAACAGTAAGCCAGCTCGCCAGCCAAGAATGGTGAAAACTGGCATATAAGGTCGCCTGGCCTCCAGATTTGAGTTCTCCCTCTTCAAAACTGGATACAAGCTCTTGAAAAAGGTAGACGCCAGAGATGGAAAACAAATGGAAGCCAAAGGGAAGGCGTTTCAACAAGTTACTTCACACGCCTCCCTAAATGGGCACATATCCCAATGCGAGTAGTACGGCCAAGGTAGAAACCCAAAAAGAACACTCTGAAAGCTAAAATTTGTAGAGAATGGCGTCTCTGGAGATGAAACCCCCTTTCCCTATTGCAGACAACTGAATACAGAATAATAGAACCCTAATTGAAGCATGTAGAACCTCTGTATGAAGCTCTCTCAATTACACAAATTCGACTGGTCTCTCACAGTCTCAAAAGTGCTCAACATTGAAGAGATGTTGTTCTCCAATGGAAGTTTGCTCAAAACCCTGATCACAGGTAAAAGCACAGAAGGAAAACCCAAGGCAAAGTCGAAATAATCAATAATGAGTTTCTCATTGCCCAAAAGCCTTATATAACCAAGAGGCTTGAATTCCAAGAAAAAACGCACTTCATCATCATTTAAATCTTTTAACATATTCTTATGTCCTTTTCAATAGTTGAGATTTAAATAATTGGCGCCACTTAAAGGTATTAATGATTTAATTTTAAATCACCCTTTTTCCATGAATATTTAAGTGATATAAAGTGATAAAGTCAATTTGACTTTATAATAAAAATATTAAGTTAATTAATAACTTAAATCACTCAAATAAGCATAACTTCCACAAATCTTCATAGAATCCTGTGCCGTCAGAAGCTATCAACTCCTAAACTGCCAAGGCCTACAGTGAGCTAATCCCAAAACTCTGAAAACGAGAACGACCAAGCTCTCCAGAAAGTACCACTGACCCTCTAACCAAACCAGTTAGCCCACAAGGGTCCAAGAAAAGGCTAACACACTGTTCCCGAGAACTAGCTAGAGCGGGGACATCACAGGAATCCAACCCTAAGTATGAATTCTGCACTTTATTCTTCAGCCAAATAGGTTGTCATTTGTTGGCCTCTTCTTACTTCATTATGGAGATCAGAAGGAAATGCTCTCAATTTTGCATCTTCTACAAAAGGATTTGGCTTTCGCTTTTGGAGTGTCTAGCCACTAAATATCTCCACCCAACTTGTGAAGATGGTTCAAGTGACAAGAAATTCCACCCATCATTTGAAAACATGGCAAGAATAGCATAAATTTTTGCACGTGCCTAAGCTAGTTGAGTCATCACTAAATTCTGCTGGCACATATTTCACTAGGTTAAACCATCATTTTCTCCACCTACGTTTAGAAGTCAATGGAATTCTCATAAAGGTGGCACAGCTCTTGCAATAGTTGGCCTTGAAAGCAAAAGCAACTTCAAAATTTTCCCCATATGTGTATATTAAATTGCCATTGAGATTTCAGCATGTTTTCCAGCAAAGGAGTGCCTATTTTTAGGTGGTTTCATTTCTATTAGTTGTTTAGAATATATTTGCTTTAAGGTTTATTTGTTTCTAGCTTTTTAGCAGCCTTTAAGCATTTTGCTTCAAAACTCACTTTTTGTGATAAAATACAATTATTCTAAAGTCTCAAAGATTGGGTATTTGTAGCCTATAAATAAGTGCTTTGAACACAAGAAATTTCGATGATAACTAATGCTACACCCATGCTGTCAAAATCATTTTTCATTGTTTGTAGTTTGATTAATTGAATTGAAAGTAGACTTTACCATCAAGCTTGTATTAAAGTTATATGTTTACTTAACTTCTGGTTTCATTTACAACTTAAATGACTGATGCATGGAATCACATGTCATCTTGCATTGTATTCCTTTCAGAATCTTGTTCGCGTTGAACAGCTGGTCTCTATTTTAGCCAGCTGGGAAGTGTCGTTTGTGTGTTTGGATAGGTTGCTTTCATTTATTAAATCTGAAAATCTCACTTGCAAGACAGTTGTTAACAGCTTAATGCTTTATCCAAGGAAAAAACATAAGCAAGCAGTTATTTCCCTTATGCAACCTCCCTCAGTGATTCTTGTATAGTGTGCATATTTGTACATCTTATCAATGGTTTTTAGTCTAGGGTTAGTTTAGCTTAGGGTTAGGTTAGTTCAGATCTCAAAGAGCTCCCCCTCTGAATTTGAAAAGAAGTTTTACCTCACACAATGTTCAATTTTGTGTTGTCTTGCAAAAGGCAAATTAAAACACTAACATCATGCACATTATGCCTGTCATCTTGCATGGCAGAATTATTGCATTACACAACACAACTACTTTAGTGAAGTTTGCCTTGCACAAAGTTGTTATATCTTACATAGTGACTTGCACAACAAGGTTGTTTGCTTGCACAGCATAATTAATAGTTGTTATGAGAGAGCTACAATCTTGTACACCATTATATTTTCTTTTGAACCTTTAGAAGCACAAAGAAAGTAGATGTACAAGAAAAACTTAATCAAACAAAATTCAAATTATTAGTTTATTATATCTTATTCTACTTAAAAAGCAATCAATTCATTCATAATATAAAATAAAAGTCACTTATAAGAATAGGTGAAAACAAGTATTTTTGAAAGCTTTTATAGTACAAAAGTAATACTCAAGGGTATAGAAAGAATGTGCAGCAATGTACAATTCTAGGGCCCATCATCACCCCCATCTGAAAGCATTGCACATCATCGTGCAATCTTGATTGTTTTATTATGGATGGGAAGCCATGGAAAGAGACAAACTGCTCTAAATCATAGGGCTGTGTGTGGGACTCTTCCGTGACATGGTAATGACCCTAATTATCCTTGATGTGTTGCCACCTTTTGGAATCTACATGAAGATTGATTGGAATCCTACCAATCTAAACTAGGTGGATACCATAAAAAGGGGAAATGGAAAATCAATCCTATCCACAGATGTCCCTGAATCCACACAAAATCCTTATATAACTCTACTCTCCCCATTGTGACTGGGAAGTTCTTGATAGAGAATGGCTTCTTTTCCAGTGATGTAAAAGAGCTCATTCTATTTTTGCTGAAAACACATAAAGCTTATCTTACTACCTAAGCTATTTGTCTATCCAAATCCCTAATGGCCAATGTCTGTAGATGTGCTTTGTTCCTAATTTGAGCATTTTCAACTCATACAATTCATTTATTATCTCATTTGTCCTAGGGAATTCAACCCTAACCATGAATTTTGCACTTTCTTCTTCAGCCAAATAGGTTGTCATATATTGTCCTCTTCTTACTTCATCATGGAGATAAAAAGAAAATGTTCATAACTTTGCATCTCCTAGAAAAGTATTGGATTTCCACTTGGGATAAAATACAATTATTCTAGAGTCCCAAAGATTGGGTATTTGTAGCCTATAAATAAGTGCTTTGAACACAAGACATTTCAATGATAACTAATGCTACACCTATGCTGTCAAAATCATTTTTCATTGTTTGTAGTTTGATTAATTGAATTGAAAGTAGACTTTACCATCAAGTTTGTATTAAAGTTATATGTTTACTTAACTTCTGGTTTCATATACAACTTAAATGACTGATGTATGGAATCACATGTCATCTTGTGTTGTATTCCTTTCATTATCTTGTTTCTGTTGAATAGCTGGTCTCTATTTTAGCCAGCTGGGAAGTGTCGATTGTGTGTTTGGATAGGGTGCTTTCATTTATTAAATCTGAAAATCTCACATGCAAGACAGTTGTTAAAAGCCTAATGCTTGTATCCAAGGAAAAAACATAGGCAAGTAGTTATTTCCTTTATGCAACCTCTCTTAGTGATTCTTGTATAGTGTCCATATTTGTATCACAACTAAAAATGGAATTTAGATTTCAATTTTTTTCCCTCAAATGTGCATGCAACTCACACTCCCAAGTGCACCTAACAAAGGAATTTGGAACTTCAGATCTTAACTTTTTTAGGTGCACCCCTTTGCTCCAAGCACACGCCTATGAATGCAATTTTGAGTTTAAAACACAATTTCCTTCTATCAAGTGCACCCTTCTATCCTAGGTGTGTGCCTCATAAAGCCTTTGAAATTCTTGAAACTTCCCATGCATAGGTGTGCCCTTCATGCTAAAGTGCCTGCCTGACAACACACTCTTCCAAAACCACTTCTCCTCACATAGGTGGACCCTCCAACACTAGGAAATTTTATAATCCTAATATCTCCTTTGTATAGGTACATTTTGATCTGTGGACTTAGCGGACTTAGCACATCACTCCAACAACAACCTCTCTTTTTTTGCCAAGACAAATGACTTCCAGAGCTCCATTCCATGATTGTACGAACATTTAGAAAAGGACAAGAAAGACAACAAGATGGAGCAAACTCCATTAGACCTGAAACATGAACTGTACTTGGAAATATAACAAATTTAAGTTTGAACTTGACAAAATACTGAAATATTGAATGGGTACCAAAAAAAGTAGATATATAATAAATGTTAAGCTTCCTTACGTTTAATCATGTAATGAAACAAATAGAAGAATATAATAGAAAATAAGCTACAAATACTTGATAGTAATATGCCACTTCAAGGGGGGAAACTCCTAATCCACTTCAAGGGAGATACCTCCAATAGTCTTCAATAAGAACATAATACTCAATATGATGATAATAACTAGCCATTAGCTCCTATATATACTTAATTATGCCTTGGCCACCACCCAGGACAACTTAGATACTTAACTATAACCCCTAGGATGACCTAACTACCTATATATGATTATAATAATGACTATATAACTTATTTAAGAGCTAAGGTAGCCACAAGCTAACTACTCATAACCCTATACACACTATAGGATTAGGGGTGTAGCATGCCCCCCTCTTTACAAAAACGTTGTCCTCAACACTAATCAATTGTGGATGCTTCTACATAAAATATGTCTTCCCATGTGGTATTTTTTACTAGTAAATACTTCTATTTAATGGAGTATTTTGTGATTCTCCTAGTCCTCAACTTCATTGAGAGTGTTTGAAAAGTTAACTCAAGCTGAAAGATGGGTCTTCCCTTTGCATCTAGCTTATGTAGCATTGTCTATGTTAGAATTTTCCATTGATCCACTTGCCTCTTCATTTTGTCTTGTAGCTTTGCCTTGTTCTCCTTGAGACTAGAGGGTAACTATAGTTGGTGTTGATTTTTTCCATCCATTTCTCTAGCCTTTTTGTGTACCTTTGATGTAAAGCTAAAGGGTGGTTGTAATATGCACCCCTTCTTCTTTTTTGTGGTTTTTTTTCTTGTGATGTGTTTTGCAGTTTGAGGTATGCAATATAGATAAATAACAACAATATTATCTGTAATGTCCCCAATTTTTATTGAATCAGCATATAATTAAATAATTAATTTTTAAGTTGTTGAAAAAGATTAAATTAAAATGACAACTTAAATTAATTATTTTAATGGTGCAAAAGTAACTCATATTCTAAAGTGAATTAATTAAGTTACTTTTTGGGTCAATTAAAAAAAAAACGGTTAAAATTGAAAAGGCAAAGGGGAGAATTCAAGAAGGTGGTGAGGAGTTATGGAGAGGAGAAGAATAGAAGTTTTGAGGAGTCCTTTTGCAAGTATGCTGGATTTTTTTACTGAGGAGGAGTTTTTGCAGTTCAAAACTTATTGGGGATGAAAACCTTCAGTAGGAATAACACCTTCAAGGCTGGAAGATGTTTCTTGGGTATTGTTTCTTTCAATTTCCTAAGTCCAAACAAGCATTATTGAAACTTGAAACTTGGTGTTTACTTTGATTTTTTTTTCTGGGTGTCATACTATTAGCAAGTTCGTACACCTCTATCTAGGTCTGTACTGGTGTTTTGGGATCTGCAAAGGTGAATAGGAGTGCAATTAAAAATGGGTGTTGAATATTCCACCTTTCCCTACCTAGGCGACTATCTTTGACCACATTAAACAAGCTAAAAAGGTTTCTAGGAATTTATTAAAGGGAATTGTACAATCCAAGTACCATACAGAAGGGAGGCTTGGTTTATCCAATTTCTAGTCGCAGCTTCTGCATACTGGTATTATTAAATCAAACTCCAAGTGTTGTGGAGATTTGTGCTAGCTGAAGAGGCTTATGTAGAAAAGGTACAATTATAGGAGTATAGGAGCCATACTAGGTGATACGTAGGAGTCTGGAGGTAGTCATGTGAAGTCTTTGTGGGAGCTCTAGCACATATCATCTAAGGCAGGATGAATGCTAAACCTTTGCTGGCTGTGAACTTCCAAGATAACAGGACTGTGATAATGTGATCTCCATTGTTGGTTTCGGGTGTGGATAATTATCTACAGAGTTTTAAAGGTTAGCTTCTGCAATGTTAATTATCTATTTGGGTTTGTTTTCAATGTAATTAAAATGTTGGTAGCTGCTGTTAAATTTTAGCAAGAGTATGCACTGTTTTTGTACTTGGCATATCCTATCTGTATGAATGTACATGAAAATCAATCAAACCAGCTACATAGACAAGCAAACCAAGGAAAAAGGGGAAAAATTTTGGGGTAGACCAATTCAGTGGTATTCTAAGTCACAACATTCGCCGAATTTGAAGCTTCAAATTCGAAATTCGGCGAATCCTTCAAAAATGCATGAAGTTCGTTGAAATTCGAGCAAATTCGTACGGCAAATGCATAGCGATTTTATTGATTATTCCCCAATCTTGATATTATGACGGCTTGTGGAGGAATTAAGGAAGAGACGCTTCAGGCAATCCCGACTATTTCCCACAGGTCCCTCCATTTCCCACGACCAGTCCAGAACAGTCTTCCAAATGTATCGCAAGGTATATGATGGCGACCAAGTAGAGACAAAACTTATCGACTCCTCAAGGAAGATAGTATCCCGTATTATGCTCATATATCTGGCGCAACTATCTGTAGATTAAGGACTCGATAGTTTTGTATAATGATAATCGATGGACCTTTAATATTGCCCAATAATCATAGTAACTGTGCTCAGATGATAACAATAATATAAATAGACAACCAAGGCTATCAGTTGTCACCAGAGTATAATCCCGACAACATATGCAGCGATACAGATACCACAATGCAATGTATCGAATGCCTTCATAATAATGCTAGCTCGGAATATTCACAGAATCGGCAACTGAGGAGGTCTCGAGTGCTCCCTAAAGGTGGCACTTGCTCCCAAAGACCCAATATCTTATTCTTATGTAGCATGGTAAGTGGCAGCTTCACCGCATAACACTTCATTTGACTTCAATGAACTAGGCCGGTGGCTTATTAAATTATTACCTTTAACTTTAGGTAATAAATTATTATTATTTAATCTTTTATTGTTACTCTTGGAGATAAAATAATATCATTTTCTCCTTGCCGTCAAGACGGGACATTACAAGTATTTAAATTAAATTTAACATATTTAAACTAAAATTAACAAATTTAAAGTATTAACATATTTAAATTAAATTTAACAAATATACTATATTGAATATAATATTATTTTATTTTAAATTTAACATATTTATATAAGGCGAATTTAATCCAAATTTTTTACTTTTCGAATTTTCTCCTTGCCGAATTTCATCCGAATTTCAATGTTGCAGAACTCGAATTCGAATTCAGATCTTGTGACTTAGGTGGTATTAGAGCAGTGTATCCTACCATCCTAGAGGGTTGTGTGTGAATGATCAGTTGATAGTGGTTGAAGAATGGAAGGTGTTATGGGTAATAGAGAACATAGTGACTATAGGAAACTAAACATAAGAGATGTTCTAAATGATCTTGCTAGAGGTCAGCGTGAATTGCAGCAGAATATAACTTGATTGCATGCCTTAATGACCCAAAGTTGTAACGGGAACAATGGTCAAGAAAGAAATTACGGAAACGGGAATGATTATGTAATCAAAAAGGTTTCAAATCAGAGTACTAGGACTGTGACAGCCAACTCTAAACCTCTAACACTTAAAATTTTTCCAAGGAATAACCTTCAAATTAATAATGAACTCACACAATAGGAAATTGCAAATCAAATTTTACAAGATTGGAAAGAATCAGGTGTTGATTTTCAGAGTGAAATATATTTCCATGACTACAAGGATCTCAGGATGAAGCATAGACCACACAGGGGTGGTAGACCTCATAATCAGGATGACTGCCTTGCCACACATGTAACTACTGTCAACGAAATTGGAGATGAGGAAAATGACTCAAATATCTCAAATACCAATGAACATGCTTGTGATGTATCACATGATGCATTAGAGTTTGCAAATAATCATAAACTTTGTGATGATGCTGTTGTATTTGAAATTAATAATGGTCTGATTTCAGAAGGTCCTAAATCAGATAAGATACACCCACATGTAAATACAGATATAAAGGACTCCTTTGGCAATTCCATGAGAAAAGATATAGGTAATTCTTCTGACAAAATGGAAACCTGTATGGACACAAATTTTGGGTCAGAATGTAAAACTCATATTAAAAACTCTATTGCTGAGTATGTTGATAGCCCGTTTTTCAAGGCATCTAATGGGGAGAGAAGACAAAATGAAGTAAATGAAACAATTATAAAATGGCTGCATACAATAGATGCAATTGAAAAAAAAGGAATCCGAGGAAGCTTTCATCTTTCTTTTTGTGCATTAGTTGGAAAAGTAAGAAGAATACTTGACAAGGTCTAAGCATGTTGAGAAGAATATTCAAGAAGATGGACAAAGAAATTTGCAAATCAAACTGTGGAAAATGTGAAGCTTGTGAAGGTGTAAAATTTGAAACCAAATATCTTAAAATGTTTGTAACTCATTTTCATCAGAAAAAAGATTTCAAATCTATGATGAAATTTGTTAAAGTCTTTTATACAATGGACTTAATTAGATCTTTTCTTTCAAGGAAAGATTACTTTGATGAACTTTTGGGAATTGAAGAGGCAAATGGGAGCTTCATACAGGCTATAAAGGTGGCAGAGATGAAAGGAGATTTGTTACTCGAGGCTGTCATGCTTGAAAAAGCATGTAAATCAATTCAACTACATGTGCAGTTAAATTCTTTGTGGGGAATGGGAAATAGAGGATGGCCTCTACAGCAGTTGCTTGAAAATAATAAACTCTTAAAGAAAATAAAACAAATAGCTAAGCAAAAACTGCACCATGTACTTCAGATCTTTGACTCCCTTGATTTTGAAGCACCGGTGTTTTCCAGCGAGCCTCAGAGTTTCTCTAAGTTAGCAGAACAAATGATCCTTGAACAGCAGATTGGAAATGTCAAATTTGAAGTTCTTCTTCTTCACAAAGTTCTTGATGTGTACCTTCATTTTGATGTCAAATCATTTCAGCATGACCCAGGGGGGAGTTTCCTCAAGAGTGATGATAATTTCAAAGTGCTGCTGGAGAATAGATTCTCTTTAACAGCAATGATGTTTCTTTGCAAAGCATGGAAGAAGAAACTATTATTTTCAGGAGATTCGCTTTTTAAACTAAAAGAAGATCAAGGAAGAGAAGAAGATAAAACCTACATTGATTTTTATTGTGAATATTTTGGTACTAGATTAAACAGAAATAATAGATTGTGCACTGTGTTGAATAGTGAAGCCTTTTGGCTTAAGGATAGGGGGGTTGGATTGTTGCAGAGACGAAGAAACTATGCACAGATCAGTATTCAGAATTTTTGTACGCATGCAAAGGAGTTTATTTTGATGGAACTGTTTTCTGTTGGAGCCCAGGTTATCATTAAGTTAGAAGAGATCTATCTTTCATGCACAAAACAGCTTTGTATCCTTACTATTAAAGGCCCTCTGATAATTGAAATTTATCAAGTTTCAAAAGCTTTAGAAGAAAAGTTGTTGGCTGGGTTTGGACAGGTGGGAGAGTACCAGGAGAGAATCTGGATTACAACTTTTAATGCAATGGTTGACATAAAGGAGACTATTTGGAATGCTGGTGATAGTCTCTGCAGTGCAGTAAGTTCAATAAGTAAAAGGCTATGTGATACATCTTTCACTGAAATTAATGATGCAAGTGCAACAATGGCTATTGTTTTGGTTTTTATGCCTCCTCAGGGTACGATGAGTAAAGTTTCGAGTGTGCAGCAAGTTTCAATCAAAATGATCATGAAGTTTCCAAGGGTGCTGGAGATGCAATTCGATCCCACTTATCAGATTTGGTCTTCTGTATGTTAGGAAGCTTTTCCAGTTTAATAAATCACAGGCTTAATTATGCAGAGTTACATGCAGAAAATGTTGGTATTTGAAGAGACAAGTTTGGGAATTTGTGTATTGCAGTTGTAAAAGATATTCCCATGTGGGAGACCCTTGAACTGTTTTTAAAATATGTTGACCATCATACTTTAGAACTATTAGTTACTCGCATTGTTCAGTTTGTTCGTTCAGGAGTAGGACTAAACACAAGGGTTGATGTTGCAAGATTTATCAGTCAACTCATTCAAAAAATTGGGTTGGATACAAGATCATTCATAAGCACACTATCAAAGGTTTTGTTCCCAGCAGTTCAGGGAGAGAAAAGTTTAGCAAGGAGGCGAGTTTTGGCATCTACCTATGGAGACTTGCTGAAACATGTCAGTTCTGCTCAAGCACAGAAGATGCTTGGGGATACAGTTGCATTAGACACTGCTGACAGTGATAGGAGCAGTCAAGTGCCAAGTGCTTTTCTACTTAAAAAATTCTCACATCAAGCTGCCGAAACTGTCAAGGGATATCACAACATAGTTATCCTTGTGGTTTTTGTGATAAGGTTTGACAATGAGCAGGAGGTAAGCAGCCCTTTTGAGGAGGTAAGGGAGGAGAAATCAAGTATTGAGAGTGTAACTCTTCAGTTAGAATTGCCTGAAATAGCTTCTGTACTTTGTGATGGAATGTTATCACCATCATGGACAAACAAGGAAAAGTCTGCAATAGCAATGATAAAACTGGCAGTAGTTCTATGTGAATTATTGGCACCATTTGTTCAAGACTTGTTGACATTCCTGGTGAAAGAAATAACTGGACACATATGGGAGGGAAAGAAGGTTGTTTTGGATACAATTGCTGCTCTTTGTAAAGCATGCCAGATGCAATATCTCCAAATGACCCCATTAGTCCAGATGCCTTTGTCGCTGTTGTATCTTCTACATGCACTAAGAAAAAACAAGTCTTACCGTGATGTAGCATTTCTTTGTTAAGAAAAGATAACTAGGGAATTTGGGAAACCAGAATTCTTCAATATGGTTATGCCTTTCTTATTAGAGATATGCACTCAAAAATCTTCGGGTAAAACTGATCGCACTAGTTCATTTTTAGGTGACAATAATGCAGATGTCGACATCATAGGTTTTTTCAGTAGGCTATGCATGTGCTTTCGTCTATCTTCCAAGATAAACATATCAAAATGTGTCTGACTCCTCAATTTGAAGGAGAGTTGCTTCAATTTTTACCAAATTACAACTCGAGCATATTGTTTTTTTGGGTGCCTAGGATCATGTCAGGCAGTGGGATTACAGAGGTGAGCTCTATTGAGATGCCGTGGTAGGATTATTTTCATGATTTGGAATTCAGCTCTGAAAGGTACTTTACCTTGGGTTTAGAGGATGATTACATTTTGGGGTCAATGGAGAGGAGAGCGCAGTTCGGGCATGATGAGTCAACAATTATTTTCAGAGTAGCACAGTGACAGCATGGTGGATATTTCCGGAGATTGATTTGGGACCTTGGAATCACAGTTGGTTTTAGTTTGTTTTAGTCAGGTGGCTTTGTGGTTGTGCTAACATTGCTTGAGGACAAGCAATCTTTGGGAAGGGCAGACTGTAATGTCCCCAATTTTTATTGAGTCGACATATAATTAAATAATCAATTTTTAAGATGTCGAAAAAGATTAAATTAAAATGACAACTTGAATTAATTATTCTAATGGTGCAAAAGTAACTCAAATTCTAAAGTGAATTAATTGAGTTACATTTTGGGTGAATTAAAAAAAAAGATTAAAATTGAAAAGGCAAGGGGGAGAATTCAAGAAGGTGGTGAGGAGTTACAAAGAGGAGAAGAATAAAAGTTTTGAGGAGTCCTTTTGCAGGTATGTTGTATTTTTTACTGAGAAGGAGTTTTTGCAGTTTATTTTCAAAACTTATTGTGGATGAAAACCTCCAATAAGAATAACACCTTCGAGGCTGGAAGATGCTTCATGGGTATTGTTTCTTTCAATTTCCTAAGTCCAAACAAGCATTATTGAAACTTGAAACTTGGTGTTAAGTTTACTTTGAATTTTTTTCTGGGTGCTATTGTAATGTCCCCTTTTTGAGCGTGCATCAGAGTTTGGTGGTTTAGCCTATCATCGAGTCCTTGTAGGCTAATCAAGCTGAGTAGAGGGCCCAGTGTTGGAGTTTACTAGTTCTCCAATTGGCAATTGGTAGTGTTCTCATCTCTTGATCTTTGACGAATTCAGAGGTTATGTTATTCAAGGTGTTTTGGCTCCGTTTTTATATACTTACTATTTATAGTAAGTGTGTGGATAGTGGCCAACCTTACTATTTTTAGTAAGGCACCCTGGTGTGCAGAGAATGCAGTGGGCTACCTCTTGGCACAGACAAAATTAATAAATGAGGTTTATAAATGGAGTTAAGGAATTTAATTATTATTAAAGTTATACTTTAATACTAATTAATTGTTTATAAGTGACTATTTGACTTTATTATAAAGGCATTTAATATCATAAAGTCAAAATATAAAGTGCACATCATTTAAATATTTTATTGACTTTATTATAAGGGGTATTTAATGATTATAAAGTCAATTATAAAAGTGCATTTAAGTTCATTAATAAAGTCAAGTTATGATGGGCGCCCACTTGATGAGAGAATATAATGTCATAAAAGCAAATGCTTTTATTTATTTATTTTAATGATTATAAAGGGCTCATGAGAAATCGACCTCTTTTGAGAAGAGTTTATAAGGGCATCAAAAGAAAATGAAATGGATTCATTCTTGAACAATTTATTAACTTGGCTTTGTGCTTTGCATCTTGGAGATGGAAACTAGGGTTTTCAACTGCAACGATTTTGAAGAGCATAGCTTCTTCTTGAATCGAGCTTTCCAAGGGTGTGAAAGATCATCTGAGGTTTGCTAATTGGTGGCTTTATCTCAGAAGTCACATTTGTGCATCAAAGAAGAGATTACTATCACGAGATTCAAGGGTGTATAGAGAATATTGTTTGAGATGTAATGTTCTACCCCCTTTTGTATAATTTTTTTTTTTTTTTGTGATTGTTTCCCTTGTTTTGCTGTTTGCTGTGTGAGAGTTTGAATGGGTTTCTTGTAATGTTTGAGAGGAGTTTGCAGTAATTTCAAGTACCAAATCAATGTTTGCATATATGGGATGAATATGACATGAAATACATGATAAATACATGAAGGAACTACTTGCAAAGTCAAATTACAGTCTTAAATTACTCAGGAAACATAACAGACAATTTCAGTCCTTTCAGTACACATTTCAGATTCAAGTAATACATTCAGACCTGTTAATGAAGCCTTTAGCAGCAATATTTGAGTTCCTTCTTGCAGCGCTTCCTCCAAGGATGGATTAGGTAACAAGTTTATTTTAAGGAACAATGTACTAGAACAGATCACCACTGATAACTTTCAACAATCAGATTAAGAAAGAATTATTCATAGCATCAGTTAATGAACACTTTCAGACCAGCTTTAGAGGCCTAACAGAAACTCAAAGAATGCCCACATGAGCATCGAACATGGCAGAATGATAACTTTTTCCCCTTTACTGGAGCCACGCCTCCCAGGCTGCAAGCTCAAGATTGTCTACCAACTGGAGCCTAACAGAAACAGATGCGGAGCTGCAAATATTCTCCTACAAAGGCCGTCCTACTGTAAAGCTCTCACCATGCCATTAAAACTGAAAGAACAACCCATGAATAAGGTCGCCAAGCATTGGTGTTTCCCCCAAAATTAGGCGCTAGCAGAGCTAGGGCAATTTGCTCTAGGCAAATAAAGGACTCCTCAAAAAAAAAAAAAACAAATGCTTATCATGGTCGCCAAGGGGAAAGAAAGCCTTTTGTTCAATACCCACAAGGAAATAAAATTCCTCCAAAGAGATATGACTGAAAACGCGGGTTTCAAGTTAAAATCCAAAGTGCCCAGAAATTAATAAATCACCACCAAAACAAGAGTTCAATCCTCACCAAAACTCATTACCAGATTTCTACAAGCAAAACCAACTAAGTTCACTCCAAAATGATTGAATATCTTCATCTCAAACTCTATAAACTGCTACCTGAAAGCACATTTGAAGCTCCTGAATGAAGTTCCCCCAAATCCTCACTTGATGTGGTCTTTCACACACGAAGAGAGGCGGTCTTGAAGAGATTTTCGTCTCCACAAGTTGAAATCCAGCTCAAAGCCAAGCTCCAGAACCACAGCATCAAAATATCAAACATCCATCCCCCAAAAGAGCCTCCAAAATGAACTTTTAATAAGTTTTCTCCAGCAACCCTAGTTTGCCTCCAAAAACTCCACTAATTTGATTTTAAATTAATTTTAAATCTTTCTCCATAGTTTGGGCGCCCAAATGAAATATAATAATATTTGGCTTTTTTAAAACAACTTCAAGTTATTAAACTAGGTGTCCATGGTCTAATTTTTAATCAAGTCCCCTTATGTCCCCTTTTTTAATTAAACATTATAAAGTCACTTATTAAAGCACATTTCCCAAAGTGCCTCAAATATTAAAATAATCTCTCGAAGTGACTTAATCCTCTGAATGTGCACAATGACTAACATGACCAAGGCTAGCCTGCCAAGACCAATCAACCCTAATTGACTTACTATTTTTAGTAAGTTCCAAAAATAGTAAGTAATGCACCCTGAATCCTAAGTTGGAGAGAAACTAAGACGCTCGAGATGGCTCACCACTAACTGGAGTACTGTACCAGACCCCCTACTAAAAATAGCACTTACTAAAAATAGTAAGTGTTCCTAGATCAACCCTAACAGACAAAGGGTGCCATAAAATGGGGACATGTAACGACCCGACATCTACGTAAAATAAAAATTTCTAATTTTTACAACTTTTAACCAAAGTAAACGAGTAAATAACATAGTAACAAAATTTTTCTTTCCTTTTCAAAATAAAGTACAACATATAAATATGATTTCAAAGCTTTTCCCAAATAAATAACTTTAACTATTTCCAATGAATAACAGAGTATGAGAGTATAAGAACACATACATAGCTTAAACAGCTTTTGCACAAATAGAAGTAAGACGGTCCAGGTTCTTCCCTTTCAAATCTTGGTTCTTCGGTTGTCAGGTTGTGGAGGAGAAACATCACTCGGGTGCTTTTCCGCCAACCACGGACTAATAATGCAGTCCCCCGCACATTCATTTTTCAATGAATGCCCCTCCCTTCGTCGAAGAGATTGGTTGAGTGACCGATTCCGTTAACCAACTAAGCATAGTGTTGTGTCCTACATTACTAGATTCTTGTATCTTTCAATCCCAACCTAGTAAGTACGTTTTGGATCACTGTGAACTGACAATGTAATCATCTCCCTAAGCTAAGAGGATGTACGTACATTACATTACTATGGCCATAGTATTTTGGTTCAATAAACGACTGAGTAAGTCATCTATAACTTACACTACTCAGGGCCGATTTGCCTTTGGGCTACCTTACTCTATGCGTAGGCCATGTCCTTCAATGGGTTCAGTTAACCCCAGACTTCCTACCTCAAACAATTTACTGGAAATGAGTCTTTTAAACGAGTGTTTACTATCCTATCTCCTATTTCCGAAAATCTTTATCCTAGGAGCGAAGCTTCCTAATGTTAACCTAATAACACAAGCTAGGATTACACTTAGTTTTGACGTCATTTCGTTCCTAGAAGTTAATACTTATTCTACGTACTCTCCATATACGGAGATCATACAATTTTGTAACTTCAATTAAATGCATAAACTCTCAGCACTATAAAACAATCATCACACTCACAAGAGACAACCTTTTAGCATAATGCATATAAAGCTAAGTTGATTTTAAACCCCTTAATCAAATTGAATCCCTTCATTTAAAAACCCCAATTCCTATTAAATCTTCCTTAATCCAACAATTAAACATATAGAATTGCTCAAGCTTTCTCCTTTAGCTACATTGTTATTCCCTAAACTTTTACTCCTTACTTAAAATGAAATCCCTTAAATCATTATGCATTTACAGCCTATCAAACAAAACTCGATTGCTAAAGATAGACTACTTATTTGATATAAAATGCAACCAGTAATTCTAAAACAGTAAAAAGACAGCTTAAACTATAAATCTCAATTAAGAAACATGCCTGTATATACTTTTAAGCTCCTTTTCAATGCACTTCTAACAGCAGCCTTCACTTGATGATGACAGAATGAAGTTTTCCCTCTTTCTCCTAAGTAGAAGACCCTTCCAAAATATTTCCTCAAAACAGAAAACTCTTCACTGGAAAATTTGCTAATCAATTCTTCACAATTAAGAATTACAGCTGAAGAATACTCTAAATCTTTTACTAAAAACACTATGATGCAAACAGTAGCACAAACTCACAGCAGAAGCTCACAATCACAAAATAATAACTCTCTAAAAACGCCAAAGTTGAGAAAGCAATGAGTACCATTCGAATAGAGATTAGAGAAGTATTTATAAGCCGAAATAACAACAGTTTCCCCATTTCTGGGCATGTAAAATGACAGACTGACATGTTTACCTGGTCAAATTGTCACTTGTCATGTTAACAAACCCTTAGTCATGATTTCCAAAGATGATTCGACCTCATGGAGCCAGCAGTTGAAGAATTTTTCAACTCAACAAACAAAAACGCCACCTACAGGTACACGTTTTGTTGCCAGTCATATAAATTCGAAATGGTTTTATTGGTGCGTTTTTAGGTCAACATTCCGCTTGTTACAGCACTGAAATCAATCGCCATTTCCCTATTCTTCAGTTTGAATACTTCCTGCATTTTCTGTTGCGCAGGAGCTTCCGCATTTTCACGGGAATGTCCATATTTGTTTTCCATTCGTTTTTTCTATAGTTTAAACTTTTCAAATATTTCTGTGGTGAAGTTCGCTTCTTTTGAAATGTATTTTAAAGTGTTAAATATTTCATGCGGCTACATTTTTGAATTTAAACTTCCTCAATATATATATATTGCGATTTTATCCTTCAAAGAATAATGCTTATTCTTTTAAACATTTGAAATTATTTTCCATTATTTAAATTTTAATTTTATATATTTGCATATTTTTTTTATAAATGTATTTTATTAAACATTAATATTTCTTTATATATAAACGTATTTATATATAAAAATATATTAATTTTAATATTAACACATTTAATTTATAAAATATATAAATATATTATTATTTACATATTCCTTATGTATAGATGTATATATTAATAAACACTTAATTAATATATATATTTACACATAAAGACATACGTAAATCACCTAGACAACATAATATGAAATATTATTTATATTAAAGATATTAAGACGAGCTGTGTACGTATATACATGCCTATATATACTTCTTGTGTATACGTATGTATGCGTATACACATGTCGACACATGCGTACAAGCATATCCATCTGCTTAAAGTACGTATGTATTGATATGTCTATACATTTAGATACGTGTACACATTATATGTATGTGTATATGTACCCACTTGTCCTTTATCATATATCAACTACTTCGTTCAAACACAGGGAGTCACAGTTTAGTTAGACTGATATTTTAACAATCACATCACATAAAGCATAAGGAAGTAAATCAAACTCCTAAGCCTATGGACGACTAACTTATCTAACCTGGTTCCTATGTACCGTTCATAATGTGTGTGCATGCTCAACTGATTAACTTTACCGGTTAAACGACCAATACCCCTCTCCCAAGTGATATTTCCCCTCTGCCTAGAGGACTGGTTCTTATTCCTGCATTCACAATTGTAAACTCACGGCAGTCAATTGCTCACAAAATTAGCAATACATATAAATTTCACAACATATAAAAACATCACATATAAATCTCATTATGCACGTTTTTCACCATGATTAACATCAAAAGAACAACATAAGAATGAGACAATCATTAATGTATAAAACTCATATTGATAACAAGGTGATTCACATCTTTATTTATTCATAAAATTGTCTTTACAAACACATAATCCTTATTCAACTCTAATAGTCTAGTAGCTATACAATCGGGATGTAACATATTTCCCCCCTTAGGAATCATCGTCCCCGATGACTTAAGGTATTATTTCAAACATAATAAAAACAAATACATAAATTTTATTCATTATTCTCAAAAGCTTTGAGAATATTTTAAAACTTCCATAGAATTTCCTCATAGTCTTCCCACGTTGCTGAATCCTCTGTGTACTGATCCCACATAACTTTACATTGAGTGACATCCCTATTGCGCAAATGGAGTTTACGCACTTCCAGCACCTTTACGGGCTCGAGGGTTATTATTCCGGGATCCTTTACCTGTAAAGCAGTCCAATCAATAACATGACTATCTCCTGGAATGTACTTTTTAAGATAGGACACATGGAAGACATTATGCATTTTGGCAAGAGCAAGTGGTAAGGCGATTCGATAAGCTACAGGATTGACTTCCTCAAGGACTTCAAAGGGACCTACATAACGAGGAGACAATTTGGAAGATTTTCCAAACTTGATGGAACTCTAATGAGGTTTGACTCTCAAAAGTACCTTGTCACCTATAGCAAAATTACGGGACACTCTTTTGGAATCTGCATAACTTTTCTGTCGACTGTTAGCTTCTGCTAACTTTTGCTTAATAATCTTTATCTGCTCATCCATCTCTGCCAACATTTCTGGTCCAAGACTGATTCGATCCTCAAGCTTATCCCAACTTATCGGAGTTCGACACTTACGACCATATAGAGCTTCAAATGGAGCCATTCCTATAGAAGAATGATATGAATTATTATAAGCAAATTCGCCCAAAGACAAGTATTGTTCCCACTTATATTGTTGATCCATCCAATATACTCTAAGTAGGTCTTCCAATACTTGATTTACCCTTTCCGTTTGCCCATTCGTTTCCGGATGATATGCTGAACTTATATTTAACTGTGTCCCAAGTGCAGAGAACAAAGTTTGCCAAAATCTATAAGTGATTCTTGCATCCCTATCAGAAATAATCTTTTCAGGAATTCCATGCAATCTGAATACTTCTTGAACAAACTTTCCTGCAATGATTGGTGCTCCATCAGTTAAATTTCCTGGTATAAAGTGTGCCACTTTTGTCAATCGATCCACTACCACTAATATGGCATTATGTCTGTTCCTAGACATAGGGAGTCCTTGTACAAAATCCATACCAATTATTTGCCACTTCCATTCTGGGATTTCATGAGGATATAACAATCCTACTGGATGATGATGTTAACCTTTTACCCTTTGACATTCAAGACAACTTGCTACAAAATTAGCTGCGTCTCTTTTCATTCCTTTCCAGAAATACAAGGGTTTCACATCTGCCATCATTTTCGTCACTCCAGGATGACCAGAATAAGGTGCTTCATGAGCTTCCTTCCATACCAAATTTCTTAATTCTTTGTCTTCATGTACGTACACTCTTCCTTTGTACCTCAACAATCCATTGGTTTCATATCTAGAATCTTGTGGATTTTCTTCTAGTGCTTGCCTTACTTGCAAATAGTATTCATCATCTTTGCATTTCTGTAGTACTTGCTGCTTAAAATCGGTATGAATTGCTACTATCGAAGAGATATGGCATCTTCGACTTAGCGCATCAGCTACTCGATTTTCTTTTCCTTTGATGTAATTAATGTTGAAGTCATAATCTGCTATCAACTCCAACCATCTTCTTTGCCTAGCATTTAGGTTTGGCTGAGTAAAAAGATACTTTAGACCATTATGATCAGTTTTAAGCTCAAAGGATCTTCCTAGCAAATAATGTCTCCACATTTGCAAAGCGTGAACTATAGCTGCTAGCTCTAAATCATGTGAAGCATAATTAATTTCATATGGTTTAAGCTTTCTAGATTCATAAGCAATCACTTTCCCGTCTTGCATTAGTACTCCTCCTAATCCTTCTCCACACGCATCAGTTATGACTATGAAATTTCCTTTAGGATCAGGTATCTTAAGAATAGGTGCGGTAGTTAATTTCTCTTTGAGTAGGTCAAAAGCTTTTTGACACTTCTCATTCCATTCAAACCTTTTTCCTTTCTTCTGTAATGAAGTTATAGGAAAAGCAATTTTAGAGAAATTTGCCACAAATTTTCTATAATATCCTGCCAAACCCATAAAACTTCTTACTTCAGATACATTTTTGGGTATAGACCACTGTACTATAGATTTAATCTTGGCAGGATCTACTGATATTCCTTCTGCCGAAACGACATGACCCAGATAATGAACCTTTTTTCTGATAGAACGAGCACTTAGACAGTTTTCCATATAGTTTATGCTCTCTTAACCGTTGTAAAACCATCTCCAGATGTTTGCTATGTTCTTCATTTCTAGAATAAATTAGAATATCATCTAGAAAAATCAGAACAAACTTGTCCAGATAATCTCTAAATACACTGTTCATGAGATTCATGAATGCTGCTAGTGCATTAGTCAATCCAAAAGGTAATACAGTAAACTCATAATGTCCATACCGTGTTCTAAAAGCTGTTTTGAATATATCATCATCTTTAATTCTCAGCTGATGCTATCCAGACCTTAAATCTATTTTTGAAAACACTGTTGCTCCTTTCATTTGATCAAAAAGATCATCAATGCGAGGTAATGGGTACTTATTCTTAATCGTAGTCTTATTAAGCATACGATAGTCTATACACAGTCTTAAAGTTCCATCCTTCTTTTTGACAAATATAACAGGTGCTCCCCATGGTGAAACACTTGGTCTTATAAATCCTTTTGATAATAACTCATCTAATTGTGCTTTTAATTCCATGAGTTCAGTAGCAGTCCTTCTGTAAGGCACTTTAGAAATAGGTTCGGTTCCAGGAACTAGATCAATGGAAAAGTCAAACACCCTCTTTGGTGGTAAACCAAGTAGTTCATCAGGAAAAATATCGGAAAATTTCTTTAAAATGGGATATTTTTCCATATCCGTTTTTCCACTTTCCTCAATTTCTCCATCTTCTAGTTCTTGTTGACTTTGAAAATTTTCATTTTCATTTTCATATTCAAGATCTTCTATTTTTACTGCAAAGAGTTTGCACCCTTTCTTCTTAGCTCTAAGAAGTTGCATTGCTGATATCTACCTGACTTTGACTTCTCTAGGTATTCCCTATTTCTTGACTTGGTTACCATTGTCATCTAAACATTCAACTGTCTTGGTATTACAATCCACTATGGCTCTGTGTTTCCATAACCAATTCATTCCTAGAATAGCATCATAGGATCCTAGTGGGGCAACATAAAGATTGACTTCGGTTGTGAACCTAGGTAGTTCAATTTTAGCCTCAAACAGACATTGGTCCACCCTTGCTCTTGTGTTGTTTGCATATTCAACACTCCATGACATAGCCATGTGTCTTGCCTTTCTAGTTAATTGATTTGCTAACTTAGGAGAAATAAAGTTTTCAATAGCACCAGTATCAATCAAAATAGAAATAGGCAAACCATATAAAGTACCTGGTGTCTCAATTGGCGTTATTTGATATTCAGCCTGATGATCATCAACAGCAGCATGAATCCTCTGTTGAAACATTGCTTGCTGACTTGGTAGCGCATTGCCATGAGATTGAGTTCCTGAAGTCTTGTTGGGACATTCATTTGCATAATGATCTCCCTTGCAAATAAAACACCCCGATCTTGGACCTCTTTTCACAACAGCTTCTCCAGTTTTGCTTGAACTCACAGTGGTTTTGTTAACGTTGCCAGTGTTGGTATTGCTTCTCTTGCGATCACCTTTGAAATCTTTTCCACCATAGCGAAATTTTTTCCCTTTGATTTAGTAACACCTTGTAAAGATTCTTCCTTCTTAGGAATTGTTTTATTAAAAACTTCAGCCTCCTTTTTGTGTTCTTTTCTTTCTTGCCTTGCAAAGTCTGTCTTCAGTCTCTGTTCTTGCTTAAGAGCTTTTTCATATACCAATTCCATAGTTGTTGGCCCATGCATATCAACTTCTCCACCAATCTTACCATTGAGACCTAAGATGAATTTTCTGATACGAAAACGTTCATCCTTATGGTATATTGGGACATAGCGAAGAAGTCTAGTAAACTTCTCCCAGTACTCATGTACTGTCATGTTTCCCTGCTTCAATTCTTCAAAATCAGTTAAATTTTGCTCATAACAGAGTTGGGGTAACCATCTCTTTCGGAATATTTCAACAAACTCATTCCATGTCAATTTCCATGAGCTTATATTCAATTCCAGTTTCTTGTTCATCCACCAGTTAGAGGCTTCACCCGCTAACTGATATGCACCCCAAGCTGCCTTAGTAACTTCGTCATAATTTCTTATTACAAAGTACTTTTCCATTTGTACTAACCATATTTCAGCTTCGTCACCTCCAGCACTTCCATCAAATTTTGGAGGGTATATCTTCTTCATATCCCTTGTTAACTCTATGGATACTTGTTTCTTCTTTCTTTCAATTGACGGAGTGGGAGATTTCTCCTTCTCTTGATTATGGTTAATATCTTCTCCATGCGAAGAACTTTCCTCTTCATTATTAGCGATAGGTATCTCAACTTCTTTTGCCTTTTCAAGATTGGACAATCACGTCAGAATCTGATCCAGCTTGGCTTCCATTCCTATTGGTTCTTGTTCGCCTTCACGACTAGTTCCAGGATTGCTTCGAGCTCTTTCGTAAGTTCTCACTATTATTAAAAGATTTGTTTAACCTGAATATTTTATTCATGTTAATCTTACTATCATTTTACTATTAAGTAATATATAAACTTACAAAGGAAACACATGCATATAAACAACAAAGCTTATAATAGACGTAATTGATGAAAAACATTGTTTTATTCATATTAATAGGAATCAATATTCCGTCGATTACATACAAGGATTTTTCAAAAAGTCAAGAGGAGAGTAAGACTCACCCTCAGACTCGTAACTTAAGGGGGTATATCCTATAGATTGAGAGAATTGTTGTTCTCTTTCGTTTTCTTCATCTCTAATTTGTTCATACCTATCCCAAAATGGGTAGTATCCTTCGGATTTATTGTCCGATACATAATTGCGCAAAGCAATATCATTATGGTGCTCATCAACAATGTTCGCAGACATTTGTTCATGAGACCATTTCTCCATTGGTGGTGTCTTAGGCGTATAGCCTTCAGACTTGTTACTCGAAGAAATTTCAATAATCTCAGCTAGAGGTTTAACCCTTGGATCCCTAAAGATAAGTGCAAGGTTTGTACTTTCTTCAGATGGCATATCTCTTGAGAGTGGTAACATATCAGATTCCTCAGGTAGCATTGCAGGAAGGTAGTTATACATTGCCTCCATCTTCATCTTTCTCTTCTCAAGACTGATTCGAGAAAGTGCATGACTGAAGGTTTCTGTATCACTCAACCAGATTGCGTTGTCGTAATTGGTTCCTTGGATGGTTCTAACGATAGCTTCTTTTTCCTTCTTGTCTTTCAGGTAGCGCTCATTTCCAATAACAGACTTTCGTGCTGTCATTCTGATACGCACCATCCTGACACAAGTATTTTCACAACATGAGATTATGTTGGAAAGGGAAAGTAAATCAGCTCATAGGTTCAAGAGTTAAACCTGGTACCTCTAATACCATATGTAACGACCCGACATCTACCTAAAATAAAAATTTCTAATTTTTACAACTTTTAACCAAAGTAAACGAGTAAATAACATAGTAACAAAATTTTTCTTTCTTTTTCAAAATAAAATACAACATATAAATATGATTTCAAAGCTTTTCCCAAATAAATAACTTTAACTATTTCCAATGAATAACAGAGTATGAGAGTATAAGAACACATACATAGCTTAAACAGTTTTTGCACAAATAGAAGTAAGACGGTCCAGGTTCTTCCCTTTCAAATCTTGGTTCTTCGGTTGTCAGGTTGTGGAGGAGAAACATCACTCAGGTGCTTTTCCGCCAACCACGGACTAATAATGCGGTCCCCCGCACATCCATTTTTCAATGAATGGCCCTCCCTTCGTCGAAGAGATTGGTTGAGTGACCGATTCCGTTAACCAACTGAGCATAGTGTCGTGTCCTACATTACTAGATTCTTGTATCTTACAATCCCAACCTAGTAAGTACGTTTTGGATCACTATGAACTGACAATGTAATCATCTCCCTAAGCTAAGAGGATGTAGGTACATTACATTACTATGGCCTTAGTATTTCGGTTCAGTAAATGATTGAGTAAGTCATCTATCACTTACACTACTCAGAGCCGATTTGCCTTTGGGCTACCTTACTCTATGCGTAGGCCATGTCCTTAAATGGGTTCAGTTAACCCCAGACTTCCTACCTCAAATAATTTACTGGAAATGAGTCTTTTAAACGAGTGTTTACTATCCTATCTCCTATTTCCGGAAATCTTTATCCTAGGAGCGAAGCTTCCTAATGTTAACCTAATAACACAAGCTAGAATTACACTTAGTTTTGACGTCATTTCATTCATAGAAGTTAATACTTATTCTACGTACTCTCCTTATACGGAGATCATACAATTTTGTAACTTCAATTAAATGCATAAACTTTCAGCACTATAAAACAATCATCACACTCACAAGAGACAACCTTTTAGCATAATGCATATAGAGCTAAGCTTTCTCCTTTAGCTACATTGTTATTCCCTAAACTTTTACTCCTTACTTAAAATGCAATCCCTTAAATCATTATGCATTTACAGCCTATCAAACAAAACTCGATTGCTAAGGATAGACTACTTATTTCATATCAAATGCAACCAGTAATTCTAAAACAGTAAAAAGACAGCTTAAAATATAAATCTCAATTAAGAAACATGCCTGTATATACTTTTAAGCTCCTTTTCAATGCACTTTTCACAGCAACCTTCACTTGATGATGACAGAATGAAGTTTTTCCTCTTTCTCCTAAGTAGA
This sequence comes from Sequoia sempervirens, assembly GCA_007258455.2. NCBI lineage: Eukaryota > Viridiplantae > Streptophyta > Pinopsida > Cupressales > Cupressaceae > Sequoia > Sequoia sempervirens. Next base: position 46,704 of record VDFB02358653.1, read on the forward strand.
AGACTCTTCCAAAATATTTCCTCAAAACAGAAAACTCTTCAATGGAAAATTTGCTAATCAATTCTTCACAGTTAAGAATTACAACTGAAGAATACTCTAAATCTTTTACTAAAAACACTATGATGCAAACAGTAGCAAAAACTACAGCAGAAGCTCACAATCACAAAATAATAACTCTCTAAAAACGCCCAAGTTGAGAAAGCAATGAGCACCATTCGAATGGAGATTAGAGAAGTATTTATAAGCCGAAATAACAACAGTTTCCCCATTTCTGGGCATGTAAAATGATAGACTGACATGTTTACCTGGTCAAATTGTCACTTGTCATGTTAACAAACCCTTAGTCATGATTTCCAAAGATGATTCGACCTCATGGAGCCAGCAGTTGAAGAATTTTTCAACTCAACAAACAAAAACGCCACCTACAGCTACACGTTTTGCTGCCAGTCGTATAAATTCGAAATGGTTTTATTGCTGCCTTTTTAGGTCAACATTCCCGTTGTTACAGCACTGAAATCAATCGCCATTTCCCTATTCTTCAGTTTGAATACTTCTCCCTGCATTTTCTGTTGCACAGGAGCTTCCGCATTTTCACAAGAATGTCCATATTTGTTTTCCATTCGTTTTTTCTATAGTTTAAACTTTTCAAATATTTCTTTGGTGAAGTTCGCTTCTTTTGAAATGTATTTTAAAGTGTTAAATATTTCATGCGGCTACATTTTCGAATTTAAACTTCCTCAATATATATATATTGCGATTTTATCCTTCAAAGAATAATGCTTAGTCTTTTAAACATTTGAAATTATTTTCCATTATTTAAATTTTAATTTTATATATTTGCATATTTTATTTATAAATGTATTTTATTAAACATTAATATTTCTTTATATATAAAAGTATTTATATATAAATATATTAATTTTAATATTAACACATTTAATTTATAAAATATATAAATATATTATTATTTACATATTCCTTATGTATAGATGTATATATTAATAAACACTTAATTAATATATATATTTACACATAAAGAGATACATAAATCACCTAGACAACATAATATGAAATATTATTTATATTAAAGATATTAAGACGAGCTGTGTACGTATATACATGCCTATATATACTTCTTCTGTATACGTATGTATGCGTATACACATGTCGACACATGCATACAAGCATATCCATCTGCTTAAAGTACGTATGTATTGATATGTCTATACATTTAGATACGTGTACACATTATATGTATGTGTATACGTACCCACTTGTCCTTTATCATATATCAACTACTTCGTTCAAACACAGGGAGTCACAGTTTAGTCAGACTGATATTTTAACAATCACATCACATAAAGCATAAGGAAGTAAATCAAACTCCTAAGCCTATGGACGACTAACTTATCTGACCTGGTTCCTATGTACCGTTCATAATGTGTGTGCATGCTCAACTGATTAACTTTACCGGTTAAACGACCAATACCACTCTCCCAAGTGATATTTCCCCTCTGCCTAGAGGACTGGTTCTTATTCCTGCATTCACAATTGTAAACTCACGGCAGTCAATTGCTCACAAAATTAGCAATACATATAAATTTCACAACATATAAAAACATCACATATAAATCTCATTATGCACGTTTTTCACCATGATTAACATCAAAAGAAGAACATAAGAATGAGACGATCATTAATGTATAAAACTCATATTGATAACAAGGTGATTCACATCTTTATTTATTCATAAAATTGTTTTTACAAACACATAATCCTTATTCAACTCTAATAGTCTAGTAGCTATACAATCGGGATGTAACATATTAAAGCACATTATTAAGTCACTTGTTAAAACACATTTCCCAAAGTGCCTCAAATATTAAAATAATCTCTCGAAGTGTCTTAATCCTCTGAATGTGCACAATGACTAACATGACCAAGGCTAGCCTGCCAAGACCAATCAACCCTAATTGACTTACTATTTTTAGTAAGTTTCAAAAATAGTAAGTAATGCACCCTGAATCCTATGCCGGAGAGAAACTGAGACGCTCGAGATGGCTCACCACTGACTGGAGTACTATACCAAACTATTAGAGTTGAATAAGTATTATGTGTTTGTAACGAAAATTTTATGAATAAATAAAGATGTGAATCACCTTGTTATCAATATGAGTTTTATACATTAATGATCGTCTCATTCTTATGTTGTTCTTTTGATGTTAATCATGGTTAAAAACGTGCATAATGACATTTATATGTGATGTTTTTATATCTTGTGAAATTTATATGTATTGCTAATTTTGTGAGCAATTGACTGCCGTGAGTTTACAATTGTGAATGCAGGAATGAGAACCAGTCCTCTAGGCAGAGGGGAAATATCACTTGGGAGAGGGGTATTGGTCGTTTAACCGGTAAAGTTAATCAGAGGAGCATGCACACACATTATGAACGGTACATAGGAACCAGGTCAGATAAGTTAGTCTTGATAAGTCGTCCATAGGCTTAGGAGTTTGATTTACTTCCTTATGCTTTATGTGATGTGATTGTTAAAATATCAGTCTGACTAAACTGTGACTCCCTGTGTTTGAACGAAGTAGTTGTTATATGATCAAGGACAAGTGAGTACGTATACACATACATATAATGTGTACACGTATCTAAATGTATAGACATATCAATACATACGTACTTTAAGCAGATGGATATGCTTGTACGCATGTGTCGACATGTGTATACGCATACATACGTATACACAAGAAGTATGTATAGGCATGTATATACGTACACAGCTCGTCTTAATATCTTTAAAATAAATAATATTTCATATTATGTTGTCTAGGTGATTTACGTATGTCTTTATGTGTAAATATATATATTAATTAAGTGTTTATTAATATATACATCTGTACAAAAGGAATACATAAATAATAATATATTTATATATTTTATAAATTAAATGTGTTAATATTAAAATTAATATATTTTTATATATAAATACGTTTATATATAAAGAAATATTAATGTTTAATAAAATACATTTATAAATAAAATATGCAAATATATAAAATTTAAATTTAAATAATGGAAAATAATTTCAAATGTTTAAAAGAATAAGCATTATTCTTTGAAGGATAAAATCGCAAGATATATATATTGAGGAAGTTTAAATTAAAAAATGTAGCCGCATGAAATATTTAACACTTTAAAATACATTTCAAAAGAAGTGAACTTCACCAAAGAAATATTTGAAAAGTTTAAACTATAGAAAAAATGAATGGAAAACAAATATGGACATTCCCGTGAAAATGCAGAAGCTCCTGCGCAACAGAAAATGCAGGGAGAAGTATTCAAACTGAAGAATAGGGAAATGGAAATTGATTTCAATGCTGTAACAAGCGGAATGTTGACCTAAAAACGCACCAATAAAACCATTTCGAATTTATACAACTGGGAACAAAACGTGTACCTATAGGTGGCGTTTTTGTTTGTTGAGTTGAAAAATTCTTCAACTGCTGGCTCCATGAGGTCGAATCATCTTTGGAAATCATGACTAAGGGTTTGTTAACATGACAAGTGACAATTTGACTAGGTAAACATGTCAGTCTGTCATTTTACATGCCCAGAAATGGGGAATCTGTTGTTATTTCAGCTTATAAATACTTCTCTAATCTCCATTTGAATGGTACTCATTGCTTTCTCAACTTTGGCGTTTTCAGAGAGTTATTATTCTGTGATTGTGAGCTTCTGCTGTGAGTTTGTGCTACTGTTTGCATCATAGTGTTTTTAGTAAAAGATTTAGAGTATTCTTCAGCTGTAATTCTTAACTGTGAAGAATTGATTAGCAAATTTTCCGGTGAAGAGTTTTCTGTTTTGAGGAAATATTTTGGAAGAGTCTTCTACTTATGAGAAAGAGGAAAAACTTCATTCTGTCATCATCAACTGAAGCCTGCTGTCAGAAGTGCATTGAAAAGTGGCTTAAAAGTATATACAGGCATGTTTCTTAATTGAGATTTATAGTTTAAGCTGTCTTTTTACTGTTTTAGAATTACTGGTTGCATTTGATATCAAATAAGTAGTCTATCCTTAGCAATCGAGTTTTGTTTGGTAGGCTGTAAATGCATAATGATTTAAGGGATTTCATTTTAAGTAAGGAGTAAAAGTTTAGGGAATAACAATGTAGCTAAAGGAGAAAGCTTGAGCAATTCTATATGTTTAATTGTTGGTTTAAGGAAGATTTAATAGGAATTGGGGTTTTTAAAAGAAGGTATTCAATTTGATTAAGGGGTTTAAAATCAACTTAGCTTTATATGCATTATGCTAAAAGGTTTTCTCTTGTGAGTGTGATGATTGTTTTATAGTGCTGAAAGTTTATGCATTTAATTGAAGTTACAAAATTGTATGATCTCCGTATATGGAGAGTACGTAGAATAAGTATTAACTTCTAGGAACGAAATGACGTCAAAACTAAGTGTAATACTAGCTTGTGTTATTAGGTTAACATTAGGCAGCTTCGCTCCTAGGATAAAGATTTCCGGAAATAGGAGATAGGATAGTAAACACTCGTTTAAAAGACTCATTTCCAGTAAATTGTTTGAGGTAGGAAGTCTAGGGTTAACTGAACCCATTGAAGGACATGGCCTACGCATAGAGTAAGGTAGCCCAAAGGCAAATCGGCCCTGAGTAGTGTAAGTGATAGATAACTTACTCAGTCGTTTACTGACCCAAAATACTATGGCCATAGTAATGTAATGTACCTACATCCTCTTAGCTTAGGGAGATGATTACATTGTCAGTTCACAGTGATCCAAAACGTACTTACTAGGTTGGGATTGTAAGATACAAGAATCTAGTAATGTAGGACACGACACTATGCTCAGTTGGTTAACGGAATCGGTCACTCAACCAATCTCTTCGACGAAAGGAGGGCCATTCATTGAAAAATGAATGTGCGGGGGACCGCATTATTAGTCCGTGGTTGGCGGAAAAGCACCCGAGTGATATTTCTCCTCCACAACTTGACAACCGAAGAACGAAGATTTGAAAGGGAAGAACCTGGACTGTCTTACTTCTATTTGTGCAAAAGCTAATTAAGCTATGTATATGTTCTTATACTCTCATACTCTGTTATTCATTGGAAATAGTTAAAGTTATTTATTTGGGAAAAGTTTTGAAATCATATTTATATGTTGTACTTTATTTTGAAAAGGAAAGAAAAATTTTGTTACTATGATATTTACTCGTTTACTTTGGTTAAAAGTTGTAAAAATTAGAAATTTTTATTTTACGTAGATGTCGGATCATTACATGTGGTATCAGAGCTACCAGGTTTAACTCTGGAACCTATGAGCTCATTTACTTTTCCTTTCCAACATAATCTCATGTTGTGAAAATACTTGTGTCAGGATGGTGCGTATCAGAATGACAGCACGAAAGTCTGTTATTGGAAATCAGCGCTACCTGAAAGCCAAGAAAGAAAAAGAAGGTATCGTTAGAACCATCCAACCAATTACGACAACGCAATTTGGTTGAGTGATACAGAAACCTTCAGTCATGCACTTTCTCGAATTAGTCTTGAGAAGAGAAAGATGAAGATGGAGGCAATGTATAACTACCTTCCTACAATGCTACCTGAGGAATCTGATATGTTACCACTCTCCAGAGATATGCCATCTGAAGAAAGTACAAACCTTGCACTTATCTTTAGGGATCCAAGGGTTCAACCTCTAGCTGAGATTATTGAAATTTCTTCGAGTAACGAGTCTGAAGGCTATACGCCTAAGACACCACCAATGGAGAAATGGTCTCATGAACAAATGTCTACGAACATTGTTGATGAGCACCATAATGATATTGCTTTGCGCAATTATGTATCGGACAATAAATCCGAAGGATACTACCCATTTTGGGATAGGTATGAACAAATTAGAGATGAAGAAAACGAAAGAGAACAACAATTCTCTCAATCTGTAGGATATACCCCCTTAAGTTACGAGTCTGAGGGTGAATCTTACTCTCCTCTTGACTTTTTGAAAAATCCTTCTATGTAATCGACGGAATATTGATTCCTATTAATATGAATAAAACAATGTTTTTCATCAATTACGTCTATTGTAAGCTTTGTTATTTATATGCATGTGTTTTCTTTGTAAGTTTATATATTACTTAATAGTAAAATGATAGTAAGATTAACATGAATAAAATATTCAGGTTAAACAAATCTTTTAATAATGGTGAGAACTTACGAAAGAGCTCGAAGCAATCCTGGAACTAGTCGTGAAGGCGAACAAGAACCAACAGGAATGGAAGCCAAGCTGGATCAGATTCTAACAAGATTGTCCAATCTTGAAAAGGCAAAAGAAGTTGAGATACCTATCGCTAATAATGAAGAGGAAAGTTCTTCGCATGGAGAAGATATTAACCATAATCAAGAGAAGGAGAAATCTCCCACTCCGTCAATTGAAAGAAAGAAGAAACAAGTATCCACAGAGTTAACAAGGGATATGAAGAAGATATATCCTCCAAAATTTGATGGAAGTGCTGGAGGTGACGAAGCTGAAATATGGTTAGTACAAATGGAAAAGTACTTTGTAATAAGAAATTATGACGAAGTTACTAAGGCAGCTTGGGGTGCATATCAGTTAGCGGGTGAAGCCTCTAACTGGTGGATGAACAAGAAACTGGAATTGAATATAAGCTCATGGAAATTGACATGGAATGAGTTTGTTGAAATATTCCGAAAGAGATGGTTACCCCAACTCTGTTATGAGCAAAATTTAACTGATTTTGAAGAATTGAAGCAGGGAAACATGACAGTACATGAGTACTGGGAGAAGTTTACTAGACTTCTTCGCTATGTCCCAATATACCATAAGGATGAACGTTTTCGTATCAGAAAATTCATCTTAGGTCTCAATGGTAAGATTGGTGGAGAAGTTGATATGCATGGGCCAACAACTATGGAATTGGTATATGAAAAAGCTCTTAAGCAAGAACAGAAACTGAAGACAGACTTTGCAAGGCAAGAAAGAAAAGAACACAAAAAGGAGGCTGAAGTTTTTAATTAAACAATTCCTAAGAAGGAAGAATCTTTACAAGGTGTTGCTAAATCAAAGGGAAAAAGATTTTGCTATGGTGGAAAAGATTTCAAAGGTGATCGCAAGAGAAGCAATACCAACACTGGCAACGTTAACAAAACCACTGTGCGTTCAAGCAAAACTGGAGAAGCTATTGTGAAAAGAGGTCCAAGATCGGGGTGTTTTATTTGCAAGGGAGATCATTACGCAAATGAATGTCCCAACAAGACTTCAGGAACTCAATCTCATGGCAATGCGCTACCAAGTCAGCAAGCAATGTTTCAACAGAGGATCCATGCCGCTGTTGATGATCATCAGGCTGAATATCAAATAACGCCAATTGAGACACCAGGTACTTTATATGGTTTGCCTATTTCTATTTTGATTGATACCGGTGCTACTGAAAACTTTATTTCTCCTAAGTTAGCAAATCAATTAACTAGAAAGGCAGGACACATTGCTATGTCATGGAGTGTTGAATATGCAAAACACACAAGAGCAAGGGTGGACCAATGTCTGTTTGAGGTTAAAATTGAACTACCTAGTTTCACAACCGAAGTCAATCTTTATGTTGCCCCACTAGGATCCTATGATGTTATTCTAGGAATGAACTGGTTATGGAAACACGGAGCCATGGTGGATTGTAATACCAAGACAGTTGAATGTTTAGATGACAATGGTAACCAAGTCAAGATACAGGGAATACCTAGAGAAGTAAAAGTCAGGCAGATATCAGCAATGCAACTTCTTAGAGCTAAGAAGAAAGGGTGCAAACTCTTTGCAGTAAAAATAGAAGATCTTGAATATGAAAATGAAAATGAAAATTTTCAAAGTCAACAAGAACTAGAAGATGGAGAAATTGAGGAAAGTGGAAAAACGGATATGGAAAAATATCCCATTTTAAAGAAATTTTCCAATGTTTTTCCTGATGAACTACCTGGTTTACCACCAAAGAGGGTGTTTGACTTTTCCATTGATCTAGTTCCTGGAACCAAACCTATTTCTAAAGTGCCTTACAGAATGACTGCTACTGAACTCATGGAATTAAAAGTACAATTAGATGAGTTATTATCAAAAGGATTGATAAGACCAAGTGTTTCACCATGGGGAGCACCTGTGATATTTGTCAAAAAGAAGGATGGAACTTTAAGACTGTGTATAGACTATCGTATGCTTAATAAGACTACGATTAAGAATAAGTACCCATTACCTCGCATTGATGATCTTTTTGATCAAATGAAAGGAGCAACAGTGTTTTCAAAAATAGATTTAAGGTGTGGATACCATCAGCTGAGAATTAAAGATGATATATTCAAAACAGCTTTTAGAACACGGTATGGACATTATGAGTTTACTGTATTACCTTTTGGATTGACTAATGCACCAGCAGCATTCATGAATCTCATGAACAGTGTATTTAGAGATTATCTGGACAAGTTTGTTCTGATTTTTCTAGATGATATTCTAATTTATTCTAGAAATGAAGAACATAGCAAACATCTGGATATGGTTTTACAACGGTTAAGAGAGCATAAACTGTATGGAAAACTGTCTAAGTGCTCGTTCTATCAGAAAAAGGTTCATTATCTGGGTCATGTCGTTTCGGCAGAAGGAATATCAATAGATCCTGCCAAAATTAAAGCTATAGTACAGTGGTCTATACCCAAAAATGTATCTGAAGTAAGAAGTTTTATGGGTTTGGCAGGATATTATAGAAAATTTGTGGCAAATTTCTCTAAAATTGCTTTTCCTATAACTTCATTACAGAAGAAAGGAAAAAGGTTTGAATGGAATGAGAAGTGTCAAAAAGCTTTTGACCTACTCAAAGAGAAATTAACTACCGCACCTATTCTTAAGATACCTGATCCTAAAGGAAATTTCATAGTCATAACTGATGCGTGTGGAGAAGGATTAGGAGTAGTACTAATGCAAGACGGGAAAGTGATTGCTTATGAATCTAGAAAGCTTAAACCATATGAAATTAATTATGCTTCACATGATTTAGAACTAGCAGCTATAGTTCACGCTTTGCAAATGTGGAGACATTCTTTGCTAGGAAGATCCTTTGAGCTTAAAACTGATCATAATGGTCTAAAGTATCTTTTTACTCAGCCAAACCTAAATGCTAGGCAAAGAAGATGGTTGGAGTTGATAGCAGATTATGACTTCAACATTAATTACATCAAAGGAAAAGAAAATCGAGTAGCTGATGCGCTAAGTCGAAGATGCCATATCTCTTCGATAGTAGCAATTCATACCGATTTTAAGCAGCAAGTACTACAGAAATGCAAAGATGATGAATACTATTTGCAAGTAAGGCAAGCACTAGAAGAAAATCCACAAGATTCTAGATATGAAGGATTTTAGTTTGAAACCAATGGATTGTTGAGGTACAAAGGAAGAGTGTACGTACATGAAGACAAAGAATTAAGAAATCTGGTATGGAAGGAAGTTCATGAAGCACCTTTTTCTGGTCATCCTGGAGTGACGAAAATTATGGCAGATGTGAAACCCTTGTATTTCTGCAAAGGAATGAAAAGAGACGCAGCTAATTTTGTAGCAAGTTGTCTTGAATGTCAAAGGGTAAAATCTGAACATCATCATCCGGCAGGATTGTTATATTGTAACGACCCGACATCTACGTAAAATAAAAATTTCTAATTTTTACAACTTTTAACCAAAGTAAACAAGTAAATAACATAGTAACAAAATTTTTCTTTCCTTTTCAAAATAAAGTACAACATATAAATATGATTTCAAAGCTTTTCCCAAATAAATAACTTTAACTATTTCCAATGAATAACAGAGTATGAGAGTATAAGAACACATACATAGCTTAAACAGCTTTTGCACAAATAGAAGTAAGACGGTCCAGGCGGTCCAGGTTCTTCCCTTTCAAATCTTCGTTCTTCGGTTGTCAGGTTGTGGAGGAGAAACATCACTCGGGTGCTTTTCCGCCAACCACAGACTAATAATGCGGTCCCCCGCACATTCATTTTTCAATGAATGTCCCTCCCTTCGTCGAAGAGATTGGTTGAGTGACCGATTCCGTTAACCAACTAAGCATAGTGTCGTGTCCTACATTACTAGATTCTTGTATCTTACAATCCCAACCTAGTAAGTACGTTTTGGATCACTGTGAACTGACAATGTAATCATCTCCCTAAGCTAAGAGGATGTACGTACATTACATTACTATGGCCATAGTATTTTGGTTCAGTACACGACTAAGTAAGTCATCTATCACTTACACTACTCAGGATCGATTTTCCTTTGGGCTACTTTACTCTATGCGTAGGCCATGTCCTTCAATGGGTTCAGTTAACCCCAGACTTCCTACCTCAAACAATTTACTGGAAATGAGTCTTTTAAACGAGTGTTTACTATCCTATCTCCTATTTCCGGAAATCTTTATCCTAGGAGCAAAGCTTCCTAATGTTAACCTAATAACACAAGCTAGGATTACACTTAGTTTTGACGTCATTTCGTTCCTAGAAGTTAATATTTATTCTACGTACTCTCCATATACGGAGATCATACAATTTTGTAACTTCAATTAAATGCATAAACTTTCAGCACTATAAAACAATCATCACACTCACAAGAGACAACCTTTTAGCATAATGCATATAAAGCTAAGTTGATTTTAAACCCCTTAATCAAATTGAATCCCTTCTTTTAAAAACCCCAATTCCTATTAAATCTTCCTTAAACCAACAATTAAACATATAGAATTGCTCAAGCTTTCTCCTTTAGCTACATTGTTATTCCCTAAACTTTTACTCCTTACTTAAAATGAAATCCCTTAAATCATTATGCATTTACAGCCTATCAAACAAAACTCGATTGCTAAGGATAGACTACTTATTTGATATCAAATGCAACCAATAATTCTAAAACAGTAAAAAGACAGCTTAAACTATAAATCTCAATTAAGAAACATGCCTGTATATACTTTTAAGCTCCTTTTCAATGCACTTCTAACAGCAGCCTTCACTTGATGATGACAGAATGAAGTTTTTCCTCTTTCTCCTAAGTAGAAGACTCTTCCAAAATATTTCCTCAAAACAGAAAACTCTTCACTGGAAAATTTGCTAATCAATTCTTCACAGTTAAGAATTACAGCTGAAGAATACTCTAAATCTTTTACTAAAAACACTATGATGCAAACAATAGCACAAACTCACAGCAGAAGCTCACAATCACAAAATAATAACTCTCTAAAAATGCCAAAGTTGAGAAAGCAATGAGTACTATTCGAATGGAGATTAGAGAAGTATTTATAAGCCGAAATAACAACAGTTTCGCCATTTTTGGGCATGTAAAATGACAGACTGACATGTTTACCTGGTCAAATTGTCACTTGTCATGTTAACAAACCCTTAGTCATGATTTCCAAAGATGATTCGACCTCATGGAGCCAGCAGTTGAAGAATTTTTCAACTCAACAAACAAAAACGCCACCTACAGATACACGTTTTGTTGCCAATCGAATAAATTCGAAATGGTTTTATTGGTGCGTTTTTAGGTCAACATTCCGCTTGTTACAGCACTGAAATCAATCGCCATTTCCCTATTCTTCAGTTTGAATACTTCTCCCTGCATTTTCTGTTGCGCAGGAGCTTCCGCATTTTCTGTTGCGCAGGAATGTCCATATTTGTTTTCCATTCGTTTTTTCTATAGTTTAAACTTTTCAAATATTTCTTTGGTGAAGTTCACTTCTTTTGAAATGTATTTTAAAGTGTTAAATATTTCATGCGGCTACATTTTTTAATTTAAACTTCCTCAATATATATATATTGCGATTTTATCCTTCAAAGAATAATGCTTATTCTTTTAAACATTTGAAATTATTTTCCATTATTTAAATTTTAATTTTATATATTTGCATATTTTTTTTATAAATGTATTTTATTAAACATTAATATTTCTTTATATATAAACGTATTTATATATAAAAATATATTAATTTTAATATTAACACATTTAATTTTTAAAATATATAAATATATTATTATTTATGTATTCCTTATGTATAGATGTATATATTAATAAACACTTAATTAATATATATATTTACACATAAAGACATACGTAAATCACCTAGACAACATAATATGAAATATTATTTATTTTAAAGATATTAAGACGAGCTATGTACGTATATACATGCCTATACATACTTCTTGTGTATACGTATGTATGCGTATACACATGTCGACACATGCGTACAAGCATATCCATCTGCTTAAAGTACGTATGTATTGATATGTCTATACATTTAGATACGTGTACACATTATATGTATGTGTATACGTACTCACTTGTCCTTTATCATATAACAACTACTTCGTTCAAACACAGGGAGTCACAGTTTAGTCAAACTGATATTTTAACAAGCACATCACATAAAGCATAAGGAAGTAAATCAAACTCCTAAGCCTATGGACGACTTATCAAGACTAACTTATCTGACCTGGTTCCTATGTACCGTCCATAATGTGTGTGCATGCTCATCTGATTAACTTTACCGGTTAAACGACCAATACCCCTCTCCCAAGTGATATTTCCCCTCTGCCTAGAGGACTGGTTCTCATTCTTGCATTCACAATTGTAAACTCGCGGCAGTCAATTGCTCACAAAATTAGCAATACATATAAATTTCACAAGATATAAAAACATCACATGTAAATCTCATTATGCACGTTTTTCACCATGATTAACATCAAAAGAACAACATAAGAATGAGACGATCATTAATGTATAAAACTCATATTGATAACAAGGTGATTCACATCTTTATTTATTCATAAAATTGTCTTTACAAACACATAATCCTTATTCAACTCTAATAGTCTAGTAGCTATAAGCAAAACCAACAAAGTTCACTCCAAAATGATTGAATATCTTCATCTCAAACTCTATAAACTGCTACCTGAAAGCACATTTGAAGCTCCTGAATGAAGTTCCCCCAAATCCTCACTTGATGTGGTCTTTCACACACGAAGAGAGGCGGTCTTGAAGAGGTTTTCGTCTCCACAAGTTGAAATCCAGCTCAAAGCCAAGCTCCAGAACCACAGCATCAAAATATCAAACATCCATCCCCCAAAAAAGCCTCCAAAATGAACTTTTAATAAGTTTTCTCCAGCAACCCTAGTTTGCCTCCAAAAACTCCACTAATTTGATTTTAAATTAATTTTAAATCTTTCTCCATAGTTTGGGCGCCCAAATGAAATATTATAATATTTGGCTTTTTTAAAACAACTTCAAGTTATTAAACTAGGCGTCCATGGTCTAATTTTTAATCAAGTCCCATTATGTCCCCTTTTTTAATTAAACATTATAAAGTCACTTATTAAAGCACATTTCCCAAAGTGCCTCAAATATTAAAATAATCTCTCGAAGTGACTTAATCCTCTGAATGTGCACAATGACTAACATGACCAAGGCTAGCCTGCCAAGACCAATCAACCCTAATTGACTTACTATTTTTAGTAAGTTCCAAAAATAGTAAGTAATGCACCCTGAATCCTAAGCCGGAGAGAAACTGAGACGCTCGAGATGGTTCACCACTAACTGGAGTACTGTACCAGACCCCCTACTAAAAATAGCACTTACTAAAAATAGTAAGTGTTCCTAGATCAACCCTAACAAACAAAGGGTGCCATAAAATGGGGACATTACATGAGATCAGAGGGCTAATGGCTGTGATAGAATTATTTGTTGATTGCATCCATTTTCACAGCCATGTGTGGAGTTTATAGAGGCCGTACTACCTCAGTTAGCTGGACGTGTTGTCTAAGGTTGAAACGCCTATGCAAAAGGCTTGAATATTCCTTCATTGTGAGCGGCTGGGTTATGAGTCTTGATCAGCTGCATTTTTAAGGTGGAAAAATTGACATTTGCTGTTAGACACCCTGGATTAAGGAATTACCTGTTGCTGTTACAAATTGACAGTTTGCTACTCCTTCCTGGCAAGGGCATGTGAATGTTTAAGGGGAGACGCCTAAGTCTTGTGAACAGGATTTGTTTGTGATGGGTGTCCAATGCATGGGTACAGTGCAGCAACGTTTTCAAGGTGAAGACTTTAGTTTCTTGAGCTGGGTGTTCATCTTCTTATGTTACAGAGTTGCTGATAACACTATTTCAGTTATGCTGTTATGAGTTTCAGACCTACATTTATTGTCTCAGAATCTCGGGAATGATTGTAGATGTTTTAGCAAACTATTTAAAATCTGATTTGAATAAGTATATATGAGAGTTTGCTACAGCAGTTTACTTTAATTGCAAAGCTTGTCAATTTCCATCATTTGCAATTTATTTATGTTATCCGCATTTCTATCTTTCCAGGCAAAGTTCTTGAAAATCGCAAAACAAATCAATACAAGCACAAACTTTGTAAACCATAAGCATAACCCACAGGCAGAAATTTTAGTTTGCAAGTGTCCACCTGGGGTGGGACATTTCAGCCATACTATCAGCAAGTCTGTACACCTCTGTCTGGGGTCGTACTGGTGTTTTTGGATCTGCAAAGGTGAATAGGAGTGCAATTAAAAATGGGTGTTGAATATTCCACCTTCCCTGCCTAGGCGACTATCTTTGACCACATTAAACAAGCTAAAAAGATTGCTGGGAAATTATTTAAGAGAATCATATGATCCAGGTACCGTACGAAAGGGAGGCTTGGTTTATCAATTTCTGGTCACAGCTTCTGCATACTGGTATTATTAAGTCAAACTCCAAGTGTTGTGAGCATTCATGCTAGCTGAAGAGGCTTATGTAGAAAAGGTGCAATGATAGGAGGAGTATAGGAGCTGTATTGGGTGATACGTAGGAGTCTAGAGGTAGTCATGTGAATTCTTTGTGGGAGCTCTCGCACATATCATCTAAGGCAGGATGAATGCTAAACCTTTGCTGGCTGTGAACTTCCAAGATAACAGGACTGTGATAATGTGATCTCCATTGTTGGTTTTGGGTGTGGATAAGTAGGTTACAGTTGGTCTTTTTAAAGCATAAATATCTAGCTGTTTACTACTGAATATGCTAAGTTGCTGGGCAGAATTTAGTAGATAAAAGGAACTGAGTTACAGTTATCATTCTGGGTTTAAACATTTATTGTTGCTGTCAAATCATCAAGTGTTGTTCCTCTTCAAGTCTGAAACTGTAACAGCTGATTGAAAGTTCAAAGGATAGCTGGAAACATCTATGCCACGGTCACTATTAAACTGTTTTTGCCTTTTGTTGCTGCAACCATGACTTGTTAGCTGACTTGTTTTCTAATGGAGCCAAACTTATTTCAGACCTTTGTAATCCATTCCTGGGTGTGAACTTCATGAGCAAAGTGATTACAACAGTTCATTAGACCTTTACAAACACTTCTACAAAGTTTTAAAGGTTAGCTTCTGCAATGTTAATTATCTATTTGGGTTTGTTTTCAATGTAATTAAAATGTTCGTAGCTGCTGTTAAATTTTAGCAAGAGTGTGCATTGTTTCTGTACTTGGCATATCCTATCTGTATGAATGTACTTGGAAATCAATCAAACCAGCTACATAGACAATTAAACCAACACAAGCAAACCAAGGAAAAAGGAAAAAAAATTGGGGTAGACCATTTCATTATCCAATAGAAATATTTGCAAGGAAAGAGCTGTAAACTCATTTTTAGGAATGTCCACAAACTGAAAACTTTTCCATATTTATTACAGTAGTATTTGTAATGTCCCCATTTTCGATGTCCTCTTTTGGACTAGTCTGGTTTTGACACACTTACTGGTTCGACAGGTAGAGCAGTGTAGGGTTTCCTGTTCGGGCAACAAGTGGAAGTTGTTCAATGAGCTTTAATGCCTTGTGTCAGTACTTTTTGTGGGGTTCTTCAGTGTTTTGGGTGTGGCTTTCTATTTTTAGCAAGGGCAGTCTAGTGCTCACTCTCTACAGTGAGTCTCAATGCATATCAATCTTTCCGGCACATATTAGTATTTCTCCAGTTTAAGCTTTTGGGATGTCACTTGCTATTTTTAGTACTTACTAAAAAAGTAAGTCTTCTTCGGGTGGCTGGACCAGGTCAGGCTTGTCGCAGCAGCACATATTCAGTTGGTATAAAGTTACTAGGGTTAAATCATTTAAATATTTGATTAATGCTTCGAAAAGTGGACTATTATAAAGTGACTTTATATTTAATTATTGAGTGTCGAAAGGGGGACATAAAAAAAGTACCTTGGCGCCTAGTGTTATGGCTTTAAGTTGTTTTAAAGCAACTAAAAATGCATTTGAAGGCTGAATAAGGTGTGGTCGCCCAAGCAATGTGTTGAAGTAAAAATTAAAATGAAGGCTAATGTTTTGTGTAAAATCTGATTTAAATCAAATAAAGCAAATGTTGAGGCATGGATTTTAGGGTTTAGGGTTTTGGTCGCCCTAACTTGGAGAAAACACTAATAAAAAGTTCATTTTTGAACCTCATTTGGTTATGTTGGAGTTGGCTACTTACAGAGATATTGCTAGTATTGTACTAGAAGGTCTGAGAAACAGATTTAAGGACGAAAATCCTCAAAATCTAAGGCTAGTTTCGATAGTGAAAGACCTGCTCAAGCTGGTGTATGGTGGTTTCAATCAGGAATCACATCTGAGCGAAAAAGATGAAGATTTTCCAGTTCTTTTGAGTGGATTTCAATTTGGTTTTGGTGTGGATTTGCTTATTTTCAGTTTGGTGTGGTTTGGTGGTGATTTTGGTGAGTTTCTAATCAATTTTTGGGCTCTTATTTTCTGGACCTAAACTCACATATTTGATCATAGCTCTGAAATGGAATGAGAAGTCTTGATGGGTATTGATTAGAATGAAGACTCTTCTTATGGCGATTCAAACAAGCATAAGTTTGCAATTTTTAGTGAAGGATTTGAATTTATAGAGCAAATCAAACTTCCAGGGAGGGACATCCTTTGTGGAAGCTTTTTTCTCAGTTTGTAATCTGTTTAAAGTTTGGCTACTGTTGCAAGTTATTGAGGTCTGTTTGCAGCGATTGGGGTTGATTGAGAGCAAGGAGAATAGAGCCTTATCTTGTTTCAGTTCGTTGCTCTTGGAGGGTTTTAAAAATTGTTGTCAGGCATCTTGTTTCAGGTCTGAAAGTATTCTTATTTTCTGATATTAATGGATGTTAAAATCTGCACTTTCTTGTCAATGAAAATCTGAATATTGAAGGAGAAGTATGTTATCTTCTTAGCTAGTTTCTTGTATGTTTCCTTTGCATTTAGTTATAATTCTTTGGGAATCTTTATATCATGAATGGCATGTGAGAACTTCAAACAAACAAATCAGAAAACAAACACAAAACCATCAAACAGCAGTTGGAGAGAACGAAAACAAAGAAAAAAATATTTTGGGGTTGATCATTACAGTATTGCAGTCATTACAATAGGATTTTAACAACATATAAATGACTACAACTCGATATTGCATTTTTGACATATCCATTAACTGTTGTTCCAAAAGTCTGAAAACTGAACTTGGACCAGCAACCCTGAAACACCATGAAAGCTTGATATCTCCTTCAACTTTTTGTTGTCCACCTCTGAATGTGTTGTTGAGTCTTCTTCAACCCTAGGTGCCTCCAACCTTGGCAAAATCCACCCCAAGACTAGGGCAACTCACTTCCCAACTCCCACACCCCGCCTTAGATGGTACAGCCAGCCTAGGAAAGGGTATGGCCAACAAATGAAGGTAGAAATATATTGTGATTTTCCTTCAAATTTGCTGTTGAAAACTCTTCAATCTGCCCTTCTAAATCTTCTTTGAAACCCTTGGCAATCTCAACAAAATCTGAAACAATAGAGTTCATGTGTGACCTCTAAATGAAGTCACTTGTAATATCCACCAAGAAAGATCTTGCACAATCGAAGTGGATGTTCTCTATAAGGGTTTTCGTCTTTACAAAGCCATGGAAGAATGTTGTTCAACCTATAGTAATCTCAATAAATTTCCAAACATAAATTTTCAAAAATGAGCTCTCCACTTTTTTAGTTCCTCCTCCAATCCCCACACCCAACTTCGGAAAATAAACATTTAATTTAAATTTAATAAATTTCCCTTATGTCTCCCATTAAGGCATCCACTTTTTAAAACAACTTAATTTAACTATTAAAATACTCCTTATATCCACAAAACGCCATTTTATAAAGTCACTTTTAAAATATTAAAAATAACGTTAAGTTAAATATTTAATTTAACTTATAATTTTAACGTTATTTAATAATAATTCCCCATGCCATAAAATATCACCAAATTAAATGCCTTAATTGATCATATTGAAGACAAACCGACGCAAAAGAGCCAAGTCGGTGCTGAGGAGGTGACTTACTAAAAACAGCAATATTAAGCCAAGTGCCCAAAAAAGCTCCAAAAGTGTCAGAAGGAAGCTTCTACAATCCTAAACTCACCGCCACATAAGGAAAATGCCAACTGGCTGAACAAGAAGGTCTCCAAGAACTATGGAGTCCCCTAACTGAACCATATTAGCCTACAAGAACTCAAGGAATAGACTAATCTATCTACAATGAACAACTGCTTAGGAAGGGGACATTACAGTCGTTCCTCCCCAAAATTGCTTGTCCCCAAGCAATTGCAACTCTGGATACTACAATATTTGTTCACTCTCCCATGTCACATCCTCCACTAGTAGGTTCTTCCAATTAGCCAAATATTCTTTAATTGACCGTTTCTGTAGAGTACCTTCCCTAACATCAATGATAGCCTCAGAAATCAAAATCAACTTCCCCTCCTCATCTAACGGTAGTAACTCCAAGGAGGGAACTAAATTGTAACCCAGTGCCTTTTGAGTCATGACACATGAAATACATTATGTACTCTAGTACTTGTTGGCAACTCCAACTCATAAGCCACTTCTCCAATCCATTTGGAGACTCTGAAGGGACCATAGAACAGTGGCTTAAGCTTCTCCAATCCACTTTTTTAAAGTGTGGACTGCCTATAGAGTTGTAATCTTAGGTAGACCATGTCACCCACCTCAAAAATGTGCTCCATACGATGCTGATCAACATACATCTTCTACTGATTTTGGGCCTACTAAATTTTTCCTTCAAAGATTTCATCATATCCTAACTTTCCTGTAACAAATCCCTAGCCTTAGACACCTTATTGTCCCCAAAAAGCAAATCAACAAAACTTGGAGCCTCGTATCCATACAATGCCATGGTGGTAAGTGGAGTTATAACAATACTCACCAAGATGCAACCATTTTACCTATGCCTTCTATTGTCCTGATATGTAATTTCGAATATACCCTTTCACCCACTTGTTCACTATTTTTGTCTTCCCATCGGTCTGTGGGTGATAACTAGTACTCAAAGTGAGCTCAGTCCCACTCAATCTGAAAAGCTCTTGCCAGAAAAGACTTAGGAACTTATTGTCCCTATCACTCACCATGCTCCTAGGCATCGCATGAAGCCTAAAAATCTCTTTGAAAAATAAATCAGCTACCTAGACTATTGTATGTGAAGCTAGAATGGCAAAGAAATAAGCAAATTTTGTCAATCTATCAACAACAACATAAACACAATCTCTTTGAACCTTGGGTAGCTCGGTGATAAAATCCATAGAGATACATTCCCATTTCTGATTGGGAATAGGCAAGGGCTGCAACAACCTAGTTGGATAGGTAAGCTCATTTTTGTTCTGTTGGCATGTGGGACACTCCCTAACATACTTAAGGACCTCATTTTTTAGCCCTTTCCAAGTAAACCTCTCCAAGATTTGCCTATATGTTTTGAAAAACCTTAAATGACCAACCATAGGTGCATCATGGAAAGTTCTCAAAAAAATTTCTTTAAGTCCCAAATTTGTACTAAGTAAATCCTCTCCTTATATAAGATCAGCCCATTAGTTACCTTGTACCTATCATCCTGTGTGGTACCATCAAGAATACTTGTAGCCCAAGGATCTTTAACATACTTTGCTATAATCAGCTCTCTCCAATCAGCAGATATCTCAACTAATGAACACAAACAAGGTCTCTTGAGCAACGCATCAACAACAATATTTTTCTTTCCTTTGACATACTCAATGTCAAAGTTATAAGCCTGCAGTCTACTCACCCATTTCTACTGCCTATCATTAAGATCCTTTTGACTTGGGAAGTACTTAAAATTGTTGTGGTCAATTTTAACAATGAATCTCTCTCCCACAAGATCGGGCCTGAACTTGGCCAATGCATCCATAATGGCCAACATCTCCTTATCATATATTGAGTAACTCCCCTCAGCACCCCTCAATTTCCTACTCTCCTAAAGCAATTGGATGCTTATCCTACATTAACATGGAACCTATTCCCTCTCCAGAAGCATCATACTCCAACTCAAAAGGCTTGGAGAAGTCGAGAATAGCTAACACTAGGCAAGTACATATAATCTATTTGAAGCAATCAAAGCATTGGTGTGTTGCATCTGACCAAACAAAAGCCCCCTTTTTAGTTAAATTTGTGAGTGGAGTTGCCACCTGTGAGAAGCCCTTAACAAACCTCTTATAAAAACTGCATAACCTAAAAAATCCTGAGTTGTGAAAGATTAGTGGGTGGTGGCCAATCCATGATTGCTTTGATCTTGTCTAGACCTACTCTAACACCCTTAGAGTTAATAATATGGCCAATGTAAAGAAGTTCAGTTATACCGAAATCACACTTAGACTCCTTGGCATGCAATGATTCTTCCTCTAGGATGCCCAACACCTCCTCAAGGTGTCTCATGTGCTCATCCAAAGAATTACTAAAGATCAAAACATCATCAAAGAAGACAAGAACAAACTTTTAGAGCTGCCTTCTAACAATCCTATTCATACATGATTGAAATGTAGCTGATGCATTAGTCAACCCAAAAGGCATCACCAAGAACTCAAAATGCCCGAAGTGACATCTGAATGCAGTTTTCTCCACATCTGCCTCCCTAACTAGAATCTGATGATAACCTAACCTTAAGTCAATTTTGGAAAATAGCATGCACCATGCAACTCATCTATAAGTTCATCAATGTGAGGAATGGGGTACCTGTTCTTTATTGTTCTCTTATTGAGTTCTTTGTAGTCAATGCACATGCGCGTTGTTCCATCCTTTTTCTTAACCAGCACTACAGAAGAAGCAAAAAGACTCTTGCTAGGCCTTATGTGTCCCATATCTAGCAATTCTTTGATTGCCTTTTCAATCTCATCTTTATGCCTCTTTGGATGATGGTATGGCGTCGTAATCACGAGCTTAGCCCCCTCCTCTGACTCAATAATGCGGTTAATCTCTCTCTCTGGAGGTCTCCTAGGAGGTATACTACTGAACACTTTGCTATGCTTAGATAGCAAGGTCTGAACATCTGGATGATGATCTCTCTTCTGCTACTCTATAACAGTAGGCATTATGATACACTCTACTGCCCACTCCACTTGGTCATGTCGAATCAATCTCTCCATTCTTTTGAAAGAAACTGCTCTAGTACCCCCATCTAGCATGCCTCTGAGCACTATCCTCTTACCCTCTAATTTGAACCTCATCTCCATCATGTTCAATTTCATGGTAAACTCTCCAAGTGTAGGCATCCAATGCATACCTAGGACCACATCTATGTCCCCTATACTCACCACATAGGCATCATCCCTCAACTGATATTCCCCCAACTATATACCCAAGTTGGAGAAATTTTACATGTGAAAGTAAGGGTGAAACCATCTGCAACCATGACCTCAAACCCTTCAAATTTGATTGCTTTTGATCCCTCTCTTGGCAACAAGCCCCTCATCAATAAAATTGTGAGTAGCACCTGTATCAATGAGTGTGATTATTCGTTGCACACAAAGTACCCCTCTAACCTTAAGGATCCAACTTTCTAGAAGCTAGAAAGTTGGGCGATGGCACCACCATATCCTTGTTCTCTTTCAGTTTCATCTACTGAGCTTTCCCCATCACTACTCTCAGATTCGGTGTGCTGGTTTGAATTTTCTGATGTAGTTCCATCAGCTGAAAAAAATTCAATCTGCTTTGCTTTTGCCTTAATAGCACACTTGTGCGATGGGTCCCAAGGCTCTTTACAATGGAAACATAGTTTCTTTCATCTAAGCTTACTAAGTTGATCACTATCCAACTTGTTGGAGACATTCTTAGACTAATTTATGTCTTTTGAGAAATGTTTTTTATCCTTGTCCCTCTTATGTTGGAATCCCTTAGACTGAAATTTACTTATAGATGTAAAATTTTCCATATCCCTTGCCTTTTTGATGGCTTCCTGTAGAGTAGGTGGATTAAGTGCCTTAATCCAGCCCCTCAATGGATCTGAAAGTTCATCCACAAACAACACAATCAATCTCCTCTCTGAAATATCAGTTACCAACATGGATAACCTCTGAAAATCTGCAATGTAAGTATCCATTGAACCCCACTGCTTAAGCTGAGCGAACTCCTTCAAGTGCAGTTCTAGGTCCATGTGAAATCTATCTATTAACCTCTCTATAAACTCTGCATAGGAGTCAATCTGATCATGGCCCAAAGTGATCATCCTGTGATGTCACCACTCATGAGCACTACCATCTAAGTGTATAGCAGCATATTTAATGGCCTCATCATCTGGCATTGGGTTAAGCTGAAAGTAAGTGTCTAACTTTAGAATGCATGCTCTAGCTGTAGTTTTCCCTGAGCCATCATAATACAAAATGGACAATTTCCCCACTTTCCTCCGCAAGTCTTAGTTATGCTGTCTACCACCTCTATTAGGTCTATATAGTCTCGGAAGGAGATTTCAGCCTAGAACTCAAGTCCTGAATTCCTCCAATCCTCTCAAATCTGATCTTGTAACTCCCGTGTGGGTTTTGTTTCAATCCGTGGGTTAATCCTTGGTGGAAAGTTTGAAATGAGGGGTCGAGAGTTGGTTGTTGTAGTTCTAGCATGCTAATTTGCAGCCCTATTATTCATAAAACCATCCCCATTTTCATTGTTTCTTTCATGCCCATCATTACCACCATTGTTTCCCCCATTGTTTCTAGCATTATTCCCACCACTGTTGTTATTACCCAACAAGTGTTGGTTCATTAATGCCACCATCTAAGCCAAACTCTACTATAAATCTCATTGCCCTCTAGCAAGATAATTTAACATCTCTCTAGTACTCGGTTCCTATTGTTCTCCATGTTAACACCTACAAATATACCAGTCCCTATTTGATCTCTGAAATTTGGATTAGACCTGTTTCTTCTCAAATTATAATGATGAGTAAAAAGTGGTTGCATTACTCATTCCACTATCATGTCACTATTTTTCAATAAACCCTCCAGGATGGTAGGATACTTCTACTCTGATACCACTGTAATATGCACCTTATATTTATTTATTTTGTGGTTTGTTTTCTAATGTGTTTTGCAATTTGAGGTTTGCAATATAGATAAATAACAACAATATCATCCAATACAAACATTTGGAATGAAAGAGCTATAAAATCAACTATTTTAGGAATGTCCACCATAGATGACAGATACTTGCCAAATTTCTGGCGAAAATTCGTTGAGATTTTGGTGAGTACTTGCCAAAAACTCGACGAGTTTGACAAAAAATTCACCAAATACAATTAAAAATGTGAAACACAAAATAAACGCAAAAAAAAAAACGAAAAAAATAGTCAAAAAACTCACGATTTTGCCCTATAAATGCATGAATTCCCTTCACACTTCCTCACATAGCACTTGGAGAGCCAATATTCTTCATAAAAATGTGCCAAATACCTAATATCTCCCTTAAGTGGCTAAATTGTGAAAATAGCATGCACCATGAAGGTTTGTATGGTTTCAAAGGCCTTGATTTGTGCTTGGTGGCAGGGGCTCTGCCCCTCAACCTCGCCCTATACCACAACAAGAAGCGTTGCCCTCAGACCCCACGAGGGGCGCTACCCTTCAATCCCGTTGGGGGCGTTGCCTCCAAACCCCCACAAGGGGTGTTGCCCCTCGACCCCATTGGGGGCCCCCCAAATCCCCATAAGGGGCATTGCCCCTCAACCCCATTGAGATCTCCACTCCTAGACCCCCACTAGTTATTGGGATCTCTTCTCATATAAGAAAGTTGATTACAATGAGGGGATTTGGGAGTGGAGACTAGAATCGACAACTTAGACAATTATCTTTATCACTATCATAATATCATTGATTCTCCTCAAATTTTCAATAGACTAGCATAGAGGAAGATGTCAAATGTTGTAATATGCAATTTATGAATTATGATGATGATTTTCAAAGACAATCATCATAAATTCATAATAGTTGCTAGGTAACAATTGTATCAAGATTTCACATGATGATGTGATTTTGTACTCAATTTGTATTCAAATGAATCAGATTTAATAGAAAACACTTTTGTACTCATTTGTGCACTCATTGGATACATTTTGTCAATGAATTTTGCAAAAAAAATTAAGTTGCAGAGTTTTTTACCAAGTCGAAATTTTTGGGCCTATCAAGTTTTTGTCAAGTTCGAGTTTTCCAACTATGATGTCCACAAACTGAAAACATTTTCAGATTTATTACAGCAGTATTACAGTCATTACAATAGGGTTTTGACAACATATAAATGACTACAACTCACTTAATATTGCATTTTTTGACATACCCATTAACTGTTGTTGCAAAAGTCTAAAAATTGAACTTAGACCAGCAACCCTAAAACACCATGAAAGCTTGATATCTCCTTCAACTTGCTGCTATTCAATTTTGAGTGTGCTGTTGAGTCTTCTCCAACCCTAGGCGCCTCCAACCTTGGCAAAATCAATCCCAAAACTAGGGCGACTCACTTCCCAACTCCCACACCCCTCCTTGGATGTTACAACCAACCTGGGAAAGGGTACGACCAGCAAATGGAGTAGAAATATATTGTTATTTGCCTTCCAATTTGCTGTTGAAAACTCTTCAATCTTCCCTTCTAAATCTGCTTCGAAACCCTTGGCAATCTCACCAAATCTGAAACAATAGAGTTCCTTTGTGACCCCTAAATGAAGTCACCTATAATATCCACCAGGAAAGATCTAGCACAATCGAAGTGGATGTTCTTTGTAAGGGTTTTCTTCCTTACAAAGCCATAGAAGAACGTTGTTCAACTTGTAGTAATCTCAAAAAAATTTCAAACATAACTTTTCAAAAATGAGCTCTCCACCTTTTTATTTCCTCCTCCAAAACCCCACACCCAACTTGGGGAAATAAACATTTAATTTAATTTTAATAAATTCCCCTTATGTCTCCCATAAAGGTGTCCACTTTTTAAAACAACTTAATTCAACTATTTAAATATTCCTTATATCCCCCAAATGCCATTTTATACTGTCACTTTTAAAATATTAAAAATAGCGTTAAGTTAAATACTTAATTTAACTTATAATTTTAACGTTATTTAATAATAATTCCCCATGCCATAAAATATCACCGAATAAACATTAGATACATTAATTGATCATACCGAGGACAAACCAATGCAAAAGGGCCAAGTTGGTGTTGAGGAGGTGACTTACTAAAAATAGTAACATTGGGCTAAGTGCCTGAAAAAGCTCCAACAGTGTCAAAAGGAAGCTTCTATAGTCCCGAACTCATCACCACATAAGGAAAATACTAACTAACTGAACAACACGGTCTCCAAGAACTGTGGAGTCCCCTAACCAAACCATATTAGCCTACGGGAACCCGAGGAATAGGCTAATCTGTCTACAACGAACAACTTCTTAGGAAGGAGACGTTACAATGGTAGATGGTACCCTAGCATTGAATAAATGGTCTAACTATAATCTCCTTTAAGAGGCAATCCTTTTTTAATTTTTCCAAGTAGTGACAATGCATGGCAAGACATTATTGCTTTGATTCTTCTTTTCCTTCTCCTTCCCCTTTCCCTTCGCCTTCCCCATCCCCATTTGTTTTTAGCTTTGGGAGCAAATTAGGTGGAAACCCTAATGTAAGATTATTTTTGCAATAACTCCTTGAATTCTACTCTAATTTTCTTCAAATTTATATTATAGTAGCTTCAATATGATCTTCAATAACTCTTTCAAAATCAAGAAAAAATTTGCCAAAATTTAAGAGCTATGCACTTCCCAAAATGACCTCCAAAATCAAAACAAAATTGCCTTGCTTTCACAATGCCAAGCTCAACCTCCAATACCATTTATAATGAAAGAAATTGCACAATAGAAGAATATAATAGAAAATATGCTACAAATACTTGATGATAATATGCCACTTCGAGAGGGGGGGAGACCCTGTAGTGAAATGGTGGGGCTTCTTGCCTATAGTGCCAACAACCAAGGTTCAAACCTCATTGGGTCACTCTCTACCATGTCAACAATTGAGATTGCTTACTCTCAATTTTAAGGGTTCGTCCCATAGTGCGATGGTTAAGTGGTGGTGTTGTTGTTGTTGTAGCCACCAAGGTTCAAATCCCCACTAGGCTATTGTGATCATGGGTCTTGTGCCTTCATTGATCCAATGTGTTCGCGGATTTAATCATCAGCATTGATGATGTTGGCGTTCATGCCAAATGACTTAGTGCTCCAAATTGTGCTCTAAACCCCTATTGGGCTAGTGTGCTCGTGGGCTCTCACCCTCTTTGCCCTTGTTGGGTTGTGCTCACAGATTTGGATGATGCATGTTGATGTTGTGCATTCATGCCAATGATGAGGTCCCCCATTTGTGGCCTCACCTGGGGCTGGGCCAGGTAAAAATCCCACATATGCCACTTCGAGAGGCCAACTTCCTAATCCACTTTGAGGGGGATACCTCCAATAGTTTTCAATAAGAACACAATACTCAATATGATGATAATAAGTTAATAACTAACCACTAGCTCCTATATATACCTAATTATGCCTTGGCTACCACCCAAGTTGAGTTAGATATTTAACTATAACCCCTAGGACAACCTAACTACCTAGATATTATAATAATTATTATATAACTTGTTTAAGAGTTAAGGTAGCCACAAGTTGACTATTCATAACCCAATACACACTATCAAATTTGAGGTGTAGCAAATCCCTATAATGCTTAGTTCCTAATGTAAATCAAGGAGAACTGCTGCATCTATCCCTAGCAATGACACCAAAAAGCGTTGAGCACACTCAATATCATTACAATCCAAGAATCTAGTTTTGACCAGATGTCAGCAAAATATGTGCAAGACCAACAAGTTTTACTTAATATTGAATTTACTATATGATGTTGCTGATCTAACAACTGGGAAAATTTGTATAAAAGAAAATGAACAAGATGAGAAGAACTATTTACTCTAATTGCAAACTAGAAAGAAAGCAATTAAATTTACTTTGCAATATAGCTTAAATATTGCAATATATCACACAAAAAAACAAATCAAAAGTTAAAACAGAACTTCATACTCACAACACACTGCTGATAATGAATAAATCCAAATCTGAAACAAAAACACACAAAAAGCAAACATAAACCTGTCCACCAATCTTGCTGAGCAGGCCTTGTCCCAATCAGACTGATGCACAGGAATACAACTTTATGCCATACAGAGCAACAATTCTTCTATTAATTCCAACGAATCACATAAAGATCAGCAGTAATTAAAGATTGCTGCTACAGATTTTCTGGAAACAATATGCTTACTAAATTAGAATGAAATGAGTTTTTAGTATGTTTTATAGACTCATCCTCATCCTCTAATTATTAAATTATATAGATCCTAGCGGTGGCATATTGCTACAAAAATAAATTTGAACAGAATGCCACATGTGCTACAAGACAAATAAGATAATAAGAATTCCTTAACAACCTAACAAAATAGATTTGTCCTTTGTTTGGTTTTATCAAAGGCAGTTATTTTCTTGGTAACTTCCAAAAGTCCAGATTAACAACATTTAAATCTTGTGCAACCAGCATAAACTCTTGCATCTTATCTTGGAACACGGCAGATTTTGGAACACCTGCTGTCATGCACAGTGTGGCTGTTCTCTTCCATAGCAGAATTGTTACAATGCACAGGGCAGAAACTACCTTATGTGGTGAAGCTGGTATTGCACAACAAGGTTCTTAGCTTGTGCAGCATAGCTAATCACTATGACAGGATAGTCATAAAAAGTAGCCATAGAAGAGCAATTTAACCAAACCAAATTCAGATCATTAGTTTATTCTACTTAAAAAGCAATCAGTTCACCCATCACAATCATAATTTGGAATGAATACAGTATTTGACTAGCCAAATTATGTACTTTATGCCCTTTTCTTAAGCATATTAGGCAGCTTTTTGTACATCAGTTCTTTGCATCATATGAAGTAGATGGAAAGTATACCATAGGTTCTCTGGCCACCTTCTAGGGATTGAATTTTATATTAGGCAACCAGAACCCATCTTGAAGGAATTCTAAGGTAATTTAATGATCAAAGGAGGAAAAACATTTCCCCACACAATAAGCAACTGTAGAAGCTAAACAAAACAACTTCAATAAAAATTACCTGTCAGAAGTTACATCAGCAAGTCGTCTAGGACTCCATGAAAGAATCAAATTGTTTATGCAAATCAACGAACCTTCATATTGCACTCCATTGGCCACAAATCCTGTATCTGTACATCTGAATGATCAAGCATGAAGGATTAAGCACTTTGTTGGTGAAAGCTCCTACCAAATGAACCATCACTTCAGCATCAATCAAGGTAACATAATTCCTTACATCCAATTGGGCTAGAAAACTAGCAAAGCTATACTTAAAACTATTCATTCCCAAGAACTACAACAATGCACCATAATTTACGAGTAAACCGCATGTATCTTGCAACAATTCCATTGGATGCCTGTCTTTTAGGTACTAATTCTACAAAGAATTTGTATAGGAAAACATCACACTCATGAAATGTAGACAGGGACCATCTGCGAGAGATACGCACAGCCATCATGTACAAAAATAAACATAAGATGGTATAGAGATAGAAATGTCTTCACTAATCATGAATGCAATGTATATTATCTTCAATATGTTATGTACATTGCTGATTCACATATGATACTCTAGACACAAATGGATAGACACTCTAACCCTACCAACTCAAAATCTCAAAATATGCATCTGAAAAAGGGGATGGTAAGAAGTTAGAACAACACTTGTAAAATTCCATACATATATTACCTTACTAACCTGTAACTAAACCAAAAATTGAATCAAGACTCACAAAACAATGTAATTACACATTTATATAATCTTCTCTTTGTTAAACACTACATTTATTAACAGCATAGATAAGTGCAAGTTGCTGAAACTGTTGACAACATCTATTCAATTCACTTTTTGACATTTTATGGTCTTATTTTTCCCAGCATAAGATGTCTTTGGCATCCAAGTGACATAAACATGCTGAGAGAAGGGATTGCAAGAATGAAGATTTGGATAGAAATATTGAGGACTTGGTACTGCAGAAAAGTTTTAAATATAGTGATTATGAAAGATGTCATTCACAATGAAGGTACATTTGGTCTCAAGTGCCCTAATTTGGTCTTGGTGGTAGGTATTGCCCCTCAAACCAACCTTGTACCATGACAGGGAATGCCCCAAGAGTGCTAACCCTAGACCCCACGAGGGGCATTGCCTCCAAACCCCTAAGAGGGGCACTACCCCTCAACCCAACAGGGGGCACTGCCTCCAAACCCTCGCAAGGGGCATTACCCCTCAACCTTGCTAGGGGCTCCACCCCTAGATTCCCACCTATCACCATCCCTATGTTCTTCCCAAATCTAAGCCCTTTGTACCCCTATTCCAAGACTCTATCAAACTATGTCATTCATTAATTTAAGGGTCATATGGCATATGTAATATTTGAATTATAACAAATTGATGATTAGAATAGACGTATGTACTCTATAAATGCATTAGTTTCTATTTTTATCTTGTAATTATGTTTTGTTTTGTTTTTACTGAGTACTGAGTCAAAATCAAAATTTTGGGTTGTCGAGTTTGTGTTGAGTGCAAATTTTCAAACTATGCTTGAAACCAAATGACCCCATCTGCTTCCAATCCCTTATTTGTTGTGTGGTCTATTTGAAGTAGAATGGACAGCTAGATCACAATATGTTGTTAACTAAAGCTTTGTACTATTATAAGCCAAAACTAAAGAACGACCAAGAATAGGAGACGATATCCAATATTCTTAATCAACTAAACAAAAATGAGGACCAAAAGCTTCTTCCCTTTTCAACATTTTTACTGTTGATGTATAGCTGCGGGCTTCATACTTCCAGCAACGACAAAGCAATAAATTAAATATAGCCAGTGGCTATTTATTTATTGGAGATGATTTCATTTGTTTGTAAGTAATATTTATATTATTTCAAAGGAGGCCAACTATAGTGTGAGACACATCCTTTCATTGGTGGCCGACCTTTGCATATTGAAGGGACGCGTTGTTTAGAAGATCTCCCTTTCGAATTGTATTTACAGAGGCACTGGTTATTCTTTCACATCATCCATTTTCTATTCATTCAAGCAAGGTGTGAATTCCTACAGCAAGAGTTCTATATTGCAGATAGAAGTTATTCTTCAAGGAGATTGTGTTTATTATTCAAGAGGAATTCGCACATATAGCAGATCGACCATTTGTTTCTAGGAGATCGATATAAGAGAAGATCATCTTTATTATTTTCTGAAGTCAAGTTCGCACTCAAGGAGGAGTTCAATTATTTGCAGCAGATTATATTGTTGTCTAGTACAGATTGATATCGAGGATATCTACAGCAGATTATGTTATTGCTGAGAGCAGATCCATATAAAGAAGAACTCATAGATATTGTGTATATCTTGCATCTAAGAGAGATGCTATATTCATTGAATCAGGTTGGCCTAGTGTTTGGCCATGTTGTAAAGCAGACTTCTGCTCTTTCGTCAATATATAAGAGATATATTTGTGGCTGGGTTTTTCTCCCTCGAGAAGGAGGGTTTTCCTAGGGTATCTTGCTATGTTATTGTGTTCATTGATTCATTTCTGTTTATTGCAAATCTGATCTTAAAAACTAACATGGTATCAAAGCGGGTCTAGCAAAAGATCCAATCAAGTTTGGTTAAACAGAAATTCTGTCTGGAAGTAATGATTGAAGCAACAGGCCCTGTTCGATGCAGATATAAATGTTCAATGTGGTTGTTGTGGTGATGGAAGGAGATCGACTCCTATGGCATTCGTTGATTCATTGATTAAGGGTGGCTTAACACTTCGTGCCATTTCTCCTATGCCGTATTTTCTTTGGACGTGTGGAAAGAAATTGTGTTGAGTTATTTTCATTCTTTTGTTTACTTAAACTCCTTCATTGCATGAGTATGGATGTGTTGATTCATAATGTGATCTCATATTTAAATGGAGTCTTCAATCTCTACTAAAAGGTTGATTCATATTCCCACTTTCCTCGAGACCAAGATCGAGTGAAGGTGGCGAAGATGAGGCATAGCTACAGGTCTAGCTCATTGGTGTACCAACATAAAGAGATAAGTATCTTATACTTGTACCTTGAATGAATTTTTATGTAGTTATTAATTCATGCTATAACATTGGGATAGTGAATCTTGTATGCTTCTAGCATTGATATTTCTTTGGGGTAGTTTAAACTATTAGTAATCTCTCTCTATAATGCTTCCAGGACGGATTGAGGAGCAAGAGGATGATGAGAGATTGCACAGAGAGGAAGAACTTGAGGCATCCTGTGAGAAAGTCATGCCGACTGAAGAAATGTTCAAGCTTGGAGTCATAGCTTGCAGTCATGGGCCTGAGTTGGTGGCTGGAGTCATCTCTCGAAGAGGAAGAACCTATTCAAGTTGTCATTGTGATCAGTTACTTTGAAGAGGGAGTTAAAAATCCGAGGATTCAAGGCTCGAGTTGAGAGCATGTCCAAGAAAAGGATTGAGGTTCTGAGATCAATCAATGGAGGGAAGTTCACTTCGAGGACTTCTTTGCAATCTCTGAGGCAAGGATCAAGAGGGAGTTCTGTAACTCATTGAGAAGAAGTGAAGGTTGCAGTATTGCAAAGCCAGGTGCTAAATCCTTGAGAGACCTCTTCAGCAGTTGAGAACAGAATTCACAAGACAGTCAATCTGGATTTGACATTGGTAGCTCCACAAACCTATTCAGAATAGAATGATCTGGGATGAGGTCAAAGAGGACAGCCCTGAATTCTCTTTAGAGGTGTGCGCTGAAAACCATTTCTCTAAGGAAAACGTTGCAGGCAATCTTGGACGAGGAGGTCAGAAGGTTGATGCAAGTACTTGAAGCTACCTCTGAGACGGAGGAATTTGAGACACATCATCATGAAGATCTGTGTTAATGCATTTTCCTCTGAGACGGAGGAATTTGAGGTGTAAGCCCTTGTTAATGCATCTTTCTCTATGAGAGAGAAATTTGAGATGAAAGCCCTTGTTCCACCCTCTGGGAGTAGCCATGGTGGATGTCATGTTGAGTGACTCCATGACAACATCACGTTGAGAGACTTCGTGATGATTTCTTTGTACTTGTGTCTATCCACCCTCTAGGAGTAGCCATGGTGAATGTCATGTTGAGATGACATCACGTTGAGTGACTCCGTGATGGGCATTTGTGCACATGTTCTTTTCCATACATGGGAGTAGCCATGATCGACAATATCACATTGAGTGACTCCATGATGAGCTCTTTTCCACATATGGGTGTAGCCATTGTGGGTGTCATGTTGAGAGACTCCATGACCTTGGATATCTGGAAGTATTCTTCCCTAGCTAAGAGGGAGTGTTGATGTATAGCTACGGGCTTCATACTTCCAGCAACGACAAAGCAACAAATTAAATATAGCCAGCCGCTATTTATTTATTGGAGGTGATTTCATTTGTTTGTAAGTAATATTTATATTATTTCAAAGGAAGCCGACTATAGTGTGAGACACATCCTTTCATTGGTGGCCAACCTTTGCATATTGAAGGGACGTGTTGTTTAGAAGATATCCCTTTCGAATTGTATTTAAGGAGGCACTGGTTATTCTTTCACATCATCCATTTTCTATTCATTCAAGCAAGGTGTGAATTCCTACAGCAAGAGTTCTATATTTGCAGATAGAAGTTATTCTTCAAGGAGATTGTGTTTATTATTCAAGAGGAATTCGCACATACAGCAGATCGACCATTTGTTTCTAGGAGATCGATATAAGAGAAGATCATCTTTATTATTTTCTGAAGTCAAGTTCGCACTCAAGGAGGAGTTCAATTATTTGCAGCAGATTATATTGTTGTCTAGTACAGATTGATATCGAGGATATTTACAGCAGATTATGTTATTGCTGAGAGCAGATCCATATAAAGAAAAACTCATAGATATTGTGTATATCTTGCATCTAAGAGAGATGCTATATTCATTGCATTAGGTTGGCCTAGTGTTTGGCCATGTTGTAAAGCAGACTTCTGCTCTTTCGTCAATATATAAGAGATATATTTGTGGCTGGGTTTTTCTCCCTCGAGAAGGAGGGTTTTCCCAGGGTATCTTGCTGTGTTATTGTGTTCATTGATTCATTTCTGTTTATTGCAAATCTGATCTTAAAAACTAACATTTACAGAACACTATACTCCATACACTAATCTGCATTCCAAAGCATATTCTTTTGGGAAGGCAGTCTTCTAGAGAACCCAATTCCAGGTATTAAGAACTAGAAAATATGGAATTTCAAACTTTGCTGTTAGATAGATCTCCTTGGCTTTATATTTTGTCTACTTAAAATTGGACTGTACACTTAACAGAGAAGGAAGAAGGTCAAATCTAGATGGGATAGAATATGTACACCCATATGAACAGCATATAAGGTAAATAGATAAATAATTCTCTTGTAGACATCTACAACAGGGTCTCGTACACAAAATTAGTGTCTTGCTTAATGGGAGGTTAACAAGCTCTCTTTACCTTTAGCGATAGCAATATGCAGACATGTTGACATTTGCTCCCTCTAAACCAAGGGTCGTGAGAGTATGTTAAATTCTCATTTTGTATCAATTCTCATTGTCTTTCATTTCATTTGGCCTAACAATCATTATAATCAATGCAAGCTCTCATTCTATAATTTATCCCAAGGCACAATGATGAATTTGATGAATAATACATTTCAAATTATTTCAGCTCACTTTGCTCCTTGAACTTAGCAATGAAGCTGTAGAATGAAGTTTCTTGAGCCATGATATCAAATCGTGGCATGGACCAACACCCAGCTTACCACTCTAACCCCATAGCAAACATTCTAACTAGTGTTTGCTAGGAATCAATCTTATTATAAGGGTGCAAATTGGCTAAACTGCTATTTTTGCCTATATAAAATATTAAATTTAACAGTTCCTGCAAATAGTTCAGTTGATAAAGAGCAATTATTATGGAATGAACAAAGGTTTCAGTGCCGGTGGAAACATTTTTTAGAAATGAAAGGAAAAGTATAGAATGAATAGATAAAATGGTAAGTGAAGCTGACCCTTCGATACGAATCCGGTCCTCCGGGACGCCAGGCAATACATTGATCTGGTCGTAAATGGAAAATGCCCGCCTGCAAATTTATAAGAGATTGAAAAAAAAGAAGGGTTGTTTATTTTTTTTCCATTGGCATAAAGATGGAACTGATGAAAATACTGGAACCTGAGAGACGGCGAAGTTGTGGCGTTTGAGGAGTTGCCTAACGCTCGCAGCAGAAAGGGAAGGCGTCTTGCTGACAATTTTGCTGCCATTCCTCCTATTTTTGCTGGCGGTATACAATTACAAGCACTGTATAGTTATTAAAAGGAAAATAATAAATATTCTTTTTAACATTTCTAAATAAAAGATGCATAGTATTTAATTTTTGGGTATTAATTAGTTTTGTGTGTGAGTAAAGACTTCTTCATGGATTCTATTTGTTGCTAGAATAAAATGTCTTGACGTATATCTCATATCACACATTTTGAATCGTATTTTTTCATCATCGACATCATTTTCATCATCATACTTGTATTTCACTTCATTTGCATCATTAATCCTCTTTTAATATTATTTTCACCAATTAACCCTATTTCTCTTTATTAATTAAATGGTCCTGAATTATTTAATTCATTCAATTTCTTCAACACTAATATTCCATCATCTTAATTGAATTTTTTTAATTATTTAATTAGTATCATCTATATTCTTCTAATCCCATCATGATTATTTAATTATCATATCCTTTATCTTCTTGTCACATGAATTAAATAATTTCTAACTATTTAATTATCCCTATTTTCCTTCTGCAAAACATATTTTTTTGGAATATTCTATTTCAAAATACCTTAACCAACTTGTCTCAACTATTTAGAGCCCTTGATCTTGAAATCAATCCTTATCCATTGATCTTAAATATCTCAACCATTTTCCTAAAATGGTGGAGCAAGTTTGAGTTCTAACTAATCTCCTTCATCCATCCTCCTTGATTCACTCTCCTTTGTGAGTGTTCTTGATCGATCTCAACCCTTCTTTGTGGGGTTTCTAACTCAATCTCATCTATTGATCCATTTTCACCAAATCTATAAAAGAACCATCACACCTCTCATAAGTCATCTAGAGAATTTGTGAAGAGATCATGTCCAAATGAGTCTTGAAGCAAATTGAACATTCACCATCGCATTCTAGGTCATATCATCAAGCTTTTGCAATCATGGAGGCTTTGTGTTGAAAGGAAATCCAACATATCAAATCAACACAAATACACTCCATCATGGGATGTTAAGATTATTATGTTTTGAATTCATTTGTATTTCAATTTGATTGATCTAACCCTTATTGTTTGAATTCATAGCTATGGCAATTGCATTTCATAAGTAGGTGGGTTATGATCCATGTTTTAGTTTCATTTTGATTGAATTCATTGATCTGATCCATGTACATTTTCTCCCTTTACATTAATTGGCATGCCCGATGGGACCTAGTTCCTTTTATCTAACATTTTCATCAAGTTTTGTGATCATTTTTAGGTTATGGGTCGCTACCGTAAACTAGGTCGCAGTCATTTCAAAACCTGGTCGTGGTTGTCCTATTTTTGAGTCACTTTTGTAGGAATCTAGCAACGATTATACTATCTAACAAAGTGTTTTTAATCTTGCAGGTTACATATCCGCTATCGTCTAGAGGGAAGGTCGCTATTGTTAAAATGTTTTGTGGTCGTCCTAATTTTGGGACACTATTGTTAAGAAAAGAGTCTCTATTGTAAAATAGGGTCACCACTATTTGGCAATTAGGAATTTTTATACCCTATCTTCAACCAGTCATATCTTGCTCATATGAAAGGATTTTTCAGTGTTTTTTTTTAAATGGGGTAGAATTTCATGCTCTTTGCAATAATGTAGGTGGTTTTTAGTTTTTGTATAGTTAAATTTTCCCTTGGTGCACCTAAATTTAACTCACATTGTAATTTGGTCTAAGTTGTAGGGTTTTGATGTTTAATCGATTGTCTAACCCTAACATCTTCTTATTTTCTTAATTTTACCTACCATTTGCAACATGGAGAATCTGAAAAGCGTTTATTAACACTCATTTGGACGAATGGTTGAAGACATCAAAAGCTCAAACTACTAACAATTTTCTTACATCACCTTCTTCAAGGATCATTTTATTTCCAAGCATTTGTATGTGTGTTTGATGTCTTAAACATTTGGTTTTGGTGCTTTAAAACATGAATTTCCTAGATAGATAACACTTTGTTTTGGGCTTAAGAATCAAATTGTAATGAATTGTCCACTGTGTTTTTTGTGATTGGCAAATCAAATGTGTATCCTCTCCCCTCACATCATTTGACGATCTTGAGTGTAAGAGAAATATCTTGGATTTTGCACTTTTTGGTCACCAAAGGTGTTTTCATACGTATCCTCTCCCCTTGCATCATTCAACGATCCTGGATGTAAGAGAAATATCAAAATATTAAGCCTTTCATTTTTATAAATATGGGCTTTCTTTGAGACACATCCCGCAATGGAGAACTCAAAGCAAACCTAAAAGCACATTTGCGAGCGAGCTATATTAAAACGTATGAAATTGAAAGAAAGCAACACGAATTTGGGGTGTCATACCATGCATGCCAAAATCCTTGTGCGAATGTAATGAGTTGCATAGGCTAGGCTAGAGACTTTAGTGTTGCACATCTAATGTATACCCCTACTGTTCACCGTTGTCATTACACACCTTTGTTTTAGAAGCCTATCCAAGTTTTTTGAAACGGATCTTCAAAGTAGTGCATGAGAATAGCATTGTTACCCTGAGTTACTTACCACATCTAGTCTATAGTTGAGGTGAAAGGCTTAAGAGTTAATTCTCTTTTACAAAGCCAAGCGTATCAAGGTAGCCCTTGACCTTGGTATGGCCTAGTCGACCCCTCTATTAGATACAAATTACATCACTCCTCTAAGGGTGAGGTAAGCCTACATGAAGGATCACACCTATACTCCTTAGGATGTAATTGATTGTCTTGTTTGAGCTATATGAGTGGATATTATGGAAGAAGGCTCACAAAATATCAGGCCCTTTCTCATTAAGTCACTTATTTGCATGCTTTTGACTGTTGTATTGTATCACTTGCTATCATACACATCCCCTAAAACATCAGATCAAAACATTCAAAGTGGAAAACTTATCGAAAACGGTCACCAAACTGAAAACTATCAAAACTAGGTCGTTATTGTGCATTTTACCGCTCTTGTATCAACAATTTACTGCTATCATCCTAGCATCTAACCACTATTATGCTTCCATTCACTATTGTTATCTTTGCTTGCACCAGTCACTGATTTACACAAAGATTTCTATTGTCATAAATTATCGTAGTCATCCTAAAACAAGCTCGCTATTGTCACATTTCCTGTCATAGTCATCCTAGACATCAGTCTTTATTATCTCAATTGCTTGCTTATCTTAGAATTTGTCAAAAACTTGGTTTCAAAATATTGCATAACACCTTACTCAGTTGTCGTAAACATCCTTTTCCATAGGCTTACACTTTCATTCATCCATTCGGCACCATCAAACATTAACCATCTCACATTTCAAACTTGGTTTACCTAGGGTTTGTAACTATCCCATTTTGGACAAAAACAACAAATTAGACTTGTATCACACCTTATCAACAATCTTGGACTTCATCATCCCAAATCAAGCATCCACCTAGCCTTTTGACACACTTTGAACACAAACCATATCATCTTTCTAAACATTTCCATCAAAACACCATATCTTCTAGTAGTCTTGTCAAAATTGAGTGGACATTAACTCTCCCTGAATTTCTAGGCTATTTAGCATCATCCTTACTTACAACTCCAAAGCTAGTTCAATTAGAAAAATCAACATATCCTTCATCACCATCCTTGAGATGTAGCAAACATCAAGCAAAATCTTGTTCATCCTTGTGGCCCTAGACTAGTATCAAATTAAAAGCATACCAAAATCCACTCACACTCTCTTTGTAGGGTTGAGCATTCACAAACATAGTGTCATTTTTCAAAAATCATCCAAAATCTGCTCATCTCATTATCATAGGGTTGAGTACAAAAATCTCATCATTCCTAAACATCAAAGAATCCCGCATTAAACTTCATCATCAAACTATCCCAACATCCACATCAATCCATATCAATCAATCACTATCCTTTGTCCAAAAGGTTTACAAACATTCCCTTTGTACATCATTTCACAAACCAAAATCTCCTTCATCCATCTTCCTTGATTCACTTTCCTTTGTGGGTGTTCTTGATCAATCTCAATGCTTCTCTGTGGGGTTTCTAACTCAATCTCATCCATTGATCCATTTTCATCAAATCTATAAAAGAACCCTCACCCCTCTCATAATTCATCTAGAGAATTTGTGAAGAGAACATGTCCAAATGAGTCTTGAAGCAAATTGAGCATTCACCATTGCATTCTAGGTCATATCATCAAACTTTTGCAATCATGGAGACTTTGTGTCGAAAGGCAATCCAACATATCAAATCAACACAAATACACTCCACCATGGGATGGTAAGATTGTGTAGTTTGAATTCATTTGTGTTTCAATTTGATTGATCTAACCCTTGTTGTTTGAATTCATAGCTATGGGAATTGCATTTTATGAGTAGGTGGGTTCTAATCCTTGTTTTAGTTTCATTTTGATTGAATTCATTGATCCAATCCATGTACATTTTCTCCCCTTACATAAATTATGCCAGTAATTTAGATACACATACACACAAAAATGTATTAATGAATATTAACTAGCTTAAGACTTGACCGCATTAAGGTCACAATCATTAATATATAAATTAGCATCCAATAATATGAATACTATTGAAAGGGAAAAAATGTCATCTTTAGAGAATTTTCATTAGGTTAACTGTAACTTGTTTATATTTAATTCTAAATAGCTTTCAGAATAACAATAATTTTGGTATTTATGTTAGCCATATCACTTGGAAAGGTCACTCTCAGCCTAAGAAGTGTTTGGTGGTCATGGCCCTCACAACTATGGCACACTCTAGGAGGAAATAGTTCTTATTTAGAACACATGCAATAGATCAACCAATTAACAT
The DNA here is from genome assembly GCA_007258455.2 of Sequoia sempervirens. NCBI lineage: Eukaryota > Viridiplantae > Streptophyta > Pinopsida > Cupressales > Cupressaceae > Sequoia > Sequoia sempervirens. Next base: position 86,334 of record VDFB02358653.1, read on the forward strand.
GCATAATAGAGCAACCACTCACAAGACCTAGATAATACAATATCAAGTACACTCTTTACCCCAAGTTGGACACACTATGTGTGTCCCTTCTCCAATACACAAAGCCCACCAAACCACCTTATTCCTTGAGTGATCTCCCTACCCCTTCCAAATCTCACTAAATACATTATATAATCCTTTAAGGGGTGGTTTTGAAACCATCACACCCTTTTAAAAAGGGTTTCTTTAGCTTACTTAATAAATACTAGTATTCCTCTCTTAAAAGATTAATCTATTAAAAATATGTATTATTATCTCCCTTTTAAGCAGAGGGTCATAATAAACCTTTTCTTTTCTA
>VDFB02358654.1:0-10500 GCA_007258455.2 Sequoia sempervirens
AGTTGAGAGAGATAGAGAGAGGGAGGGAGTGGGGGAGAGAAAGACCTAAGAGAGGGAGTGAATGAGTGAGAGAAAGACCTAAGAAAGGGAGAAGGGGTAGGAGGGAGGGCAGAGGGCACGAGAGGGAGAGGGAGTTAGGAGGGAGGGCTTGAGAGATAGAGGTAGGGAGCTAAAAGGGTTTTGGGAGTTTAAGGGTTAAGGGTTAATGGTTTAGGGTTTAGGGTTATGGGTAGTGATGGAACTGCAAAGAGCTTGGGTCCTTCAATCTCAAAGCTTGTCTAATTCTTGATGAGAATCATTCACATTGATTCCCAATATTGTGCTCCAATTGCATGATACATTTATAAAATGCACTTGGTAATTTAGTATGTGGTTGAAATATTAGAGTAACAACAAATAGTTCTTTTCATTTTTGGCACATGATTGGCCATTTTTACTATGTTAAATTTTTATTCACTTTTATTTTCATGGTTTTCATGTCAAATTTTCATACATTTCTTAGTCTTTTTTAAAAAATAAGTGAAGGTTCTATTAGTGTCCCCAATCTTGCTAAATATCATGTATAGAGAAAGTACAATATATAAACTAGCAATTATAGAGTATAACAACAAAATGAATTTAAAACTTCTACATAGAAACAACATTTAGAATAATTCAAAATAGAATGCCATTCTCCTGCAATACTATGTATAGATACATATATATGTGGCCACACTTTCACCCTCAAAATCAGTAGAATAGAAATTCTGCAGCATTTGTTTCTATAATGAATTTGGGAATAAATTACCAAGTTTAAATGCAATAATGAATTTAGAAAATATTAAATCAATAAAATTGTTTCCTGTATGCAAATGCTATGTAAGTATATCTTGGCTCAATCTTAAGAAGCCTAACAATGGCCTAGGTGTGAACCTTTATCCTAATTCAGCCATAAGCTGGTTGGCCCAAGCCATGTGGCCTAGCCTAGTTGAGACCTAGCACCTAATTAGGCTCTGGCCCTAGTTGAAATCTAGCCTAATTAAGCTCTGGTAGTGGTGGACCCAGCCTGGCCTGTTTGTTCCCTTAACCCTAATTATCTCACAAATATAGGATCAAGACCTTGCCAACTCTGGTAAACCTTATTGGATAGTGATAAAAGCTACCTTATCTTTCAATAAGGTATAATTTTTTTGTTATACAACATGCCCCTTGAAAATTGGAGATAGGCACTGCAAAAAGAAGGTAAAAACTAATGAAAATGGTCAGTGGTATTGTGGTATTGTAATTGTAGGATGCATGAATGAATATGGGACACAGCAAGACATCTTAGAATTTGATTTTATGAATTTTTATCCATGTACGAAAGACCTATTAGGTTGTTTCTAAAATATTGAATATAAATGATACACACACACACACACACACATATATGTATGTAGATGTATTTTTAAATGTAAATGTAAATGAAATTATTGGATTCTCTCCTAGAACAATAAATGCAACATATCAATCATTAAAGAAATCTATATCTATGTATATAAATGTGTATTTCTAAATGCAAGTGTAAATGCAAAGATCATATGGTTTTGTAGTGTTATAGATACAACATATCCATAAATTAATGTAATTGAAATTCTAAAGTCTTGAACACATATAATACGAAATTGATCATGTTGGTGTTTTTTCTTGTAAACCAGGTTGGTCTTCTAATCTAGTATTTGGGATCTTTCATCAATCATCCTACCTTAAAACATACCAAAAATCTCCTAGCAATTAGACATAGGAATATTTAATATGACTTAAAAAAAAATTATTGCCAAAGTGTAAACTTATGATAAATTAACCAGGCCTAGTACACACTCCATCCCTATTAACCACTTAGACATATGGAAAATAAATGTTAATTTTCTTCTATTTTTAGTCATGTAGGTGTCCAATAAACCACTTGGTGGTGTTTCCCTTCAAGTTTATTTACTTGAATGAAGAGAAAAAAGTCCTTTGATTATAATTAGAGAATACATTTGAGGCCTTGGTTGTGTAACTGGTGGACCATAGTCACATTTAACACTTTTTACAAAGTTTGGGAGTTAAAATGTTAAGTAGATTTGATTTGTGATGTGTTGGTTGTTTTTTATGTTGTTAACCAAGTTTGTCTCCTACTCTACCTATGGAATTTCCAATTCGAATCAAGGGCAGCTCGGAGGACCTGGACCAACTAACAAGGATTTCAAAATAACCTCCTACACTTCAGGCTCTGCAAGGCCCAGGAGGGTGATCCCTATAATGTGTTTATGATCTCTGCACCAAACTCATAAACAATCATTAACAAATTACAGATAATCCCACAAATGGCTCAACAGAATAGGATATCACTAAAATAAATTGGCCTTTCACCAGTAATGTCAGCTACCTAGAGCATGAGATAATTACAACATTATTCTATATCTTATGATAGTTATTTAATTTGCAAATTTGGTGACAAGCCCTAAGAAAAAACATACAGACACAAAGATTTACAAACTTGTACGATTTAGATCAGTGCCATATACCATTGGGGAGTCAAACTTATAAACAGTCACAATTCGATAACAGATTTAAATACTCAACATATATGATCCCTGACAATATTGTATTACAACATTATCAATTTCTGCCCCAACCCGATACTTCTTATTTGATCCTTTTACAAACATACCCATCCATGACTCCATCCAAGAATTTTAATTAATTCTTTGAATTAAAGCCAAGATAGAAAACACACACATTGAGATGATGAGATGAACATCATAATCCTTGATTATTTTATTCAAAAGATGATATGTTTGTACAAAGGAGAGACTCGAGCTCAAGATATATCATCTTAGCTTAAAATGTTGGTACTATTATAAAAAATGTGATCTTCATAAGTTTAAGACCCTTTACAAAATAACCCAAACCTAAATTTCCATAGTATTCACAAAAGTTCTTATAATTTCTTGCTCTGCAACTTTACCTAGACTTGACTACAAAATATCTAACTTGCTAGCCCTAATTTCTGGCCTTGAAATCCTTCTTATAGAAAATGAAGGAACAAAAAGCATCAGGCTAGAAATTACACATGTCATTTATCAATTGGACTGATATATCCCATTTCAAAACTGAAAACACAACCACCAAACCCCGGAGCATCTTTCTGTTGATTCCGCTCATTGCAAAATACCACAGCATCTGTTACTCCTTGAAAACTGCACCCAAAACTGCCATGGAGCAAAACCAAAATTTAGTTATACATAACTGTTGAGCTGTCAGTTGCCGATACTATACACCACTTCACTCCTCCTTAGTTAAGTACTTGTCAACCCAACTTTGATATTATTCATCTGTCGGACAATTAAAATCCATCACCTCCTTCATCTTGGTACTGTAAGGTGTGAACTTCACTGCAACCTAGTTGGCCTCCCTTTCAAATGATTCCAAAAACATGCTAGTATTAATTATTTTATCCATGCTATTTACCAGCAAATCATGATTTGAATCATCAGAAATTAATTTAATTTGTTCATTAATAACCTCCTCTACCTTTTCCTGCCATTGCTACAATGTCTGATCATTTCCACTTGTATCTATTATATCTGGCAGGAAAGTGTCATTCCAATCATCAAAATTCTTTATTAATTCCCTAATTTTCTTACTCAGATCATCAGGCAAGGCCTAGAATCCCTTTAATGATTTCACAAAATTTTGAGTAGGCTTTAATGATTGGGGCCTATTATTCACATCAAACCTAGAAGCCTTCAACATAATGTCTAAATCAGTGGCCCTAGGGATCCATTTTTCAACCAAGGGAAAAATCACCTCCTTGTCTCTGTTAATATTTTGAATTCCCTCCAAGAATAAAGAATACAAAGAATGTACAACTAGCAGCTTAGAATCAACCTTTTCATTTAAATGCCTTTTAATGGTGTCTACCACCTCATTGTGCTTGGCCATAGCATTATCCTCACTTGCCCTTAGGGTAGCCTGTAATTTTGTAACTTTGTTTATCATCTGATCTTTGGTAGGATATGTTGAAAGCTCAACCTCTTCTTCAACTGGCCCTAGTGTAGGGCTATCAATAGGTGTCTGAATTGGGGATCCAGGAATAGAAATGATTGGAACAATAGGGGGTAATGACCCTGAAGTAGTAGGTATTTCTCTAGTAACAGGGGCACTAGAAGATTCTCCCACCTACCCATATCTTAGCCTATCTACTTCAGATTGCAACTCAACATTTCTTTGTTGTATCCTACTATATTCCTCAATCATTGTGTTATATTTCTCCATCAAGATTTTCTTCTCAGCCTCATCTCTTTCAGCTTTTTTCTAGGCCAATTTGGCCACATTTGATGTTAAGCTTATGGCCTCTATTGTTGAAGTTTCAAAGACTCTCTTGATGATGAGCCCACCCCTTAAATTTGGACTGAGATCAGCTACATTTGGTTTTCTTCCCTGAGGTGCTAAATGCTATATCACCAAAGTTTCATACTCCTTACTAAAGGCAGAGTCTTGTAGTGTTGCCTTGACTTCTTGCTCATTGCCTTGCATAGGATGCTTTGATTGCATGATAGCATTAAAAGCTATAGCATCAGTAATGTCCCATTCAGGGAGAAGTAGGACACCATCTTGAGACACAATTTTCCTTCCTTCATTTGGAGTGAGGTTCTTGAACTGCTCTATTAGCTCAGTTTTGACCTCATCATCATTTTCCTGATTAGACCTATCATGCCTTGTTTCTCTTATTTCCTTGCATTTGTCTTGATATTCCTAAAGTTTCAACCTCCAGACCAACTGCAAGAACATAGGAGTCTTCACAAAGGAATCATCATCCAGAAATGCCTTGCAGGCCACCATCCTTGCATCATGAACATTCTATCCTTTTATATCTATATCACTCAACACCAATTGTGATGACTTAGGAGGTGAAGGGGTGCCAACTTGCATGTCTTGATTGGTGACAATTATTTCATCTATTGAAGTGTCTTGTGGTTCCTCAATTCTTTGCCTCTTAGGGCTTGGCTTTGGTGGTGGCTCCATAGGGTCATCCCGAGGTGATGAATCAAGATCCACAATCTTTATTCCTCTGGGCTTTCTAACCCTTGGCCAGATTGTGATGAGGCTTTCATTATTTGTTTACCTTTTCTATCTCCAACCTCTTCATCACTGCTATTATCTCTTTTTCTTCTATATAAGGGCCTATCAATTGGTGGATGTCAATTTGGCCTTTCTTCCATAGGCCTCACCTCTAATCCCTAGATTTTCAAATCTACCTCCAAGTTTATTTTCTTGGTTCTCAGGGTGCTCATGATTTCTTTGAAATTACTCATCAGGAAATCAATTCTTTTGTGAAATGGAGTGAACTCCATTAATGGATCATACTTCAGATCCAACTTATGCACTAGGGCCAACAATTTCTCATAGGTAATCCATTTTTCTTTATTCAATTCTTGCCTACTCAAATCAAATTTATTCCTAATCAAATCTTCAGGAAAGTTGAAAACATGGGAAAATTTGTCACCCTTGATTCTTTGTCTAAATAGAGCAAAGAATCCCTTAGGATCATGCAGCCTTAGGGATCCATTCTTCAAATAGTAATCATCAAAAAATTTATCAAAATGAACCCATCCACCCTTGGAAAATACAAAATCTGAGACAATAGTATAATCAGGGAACAAAGTCCCTTTTCCTCTTCCTGTCAAGTTATCTTCACAGATGCATCCCAGTTGTCACAAAACCTCTGCAAATCCCATTCTTGATGGTACATTGTATGGAAGAATATGGGGGGGTCCTTGGAAACCATAAACCCTTAAGATAGTGCTTACATGGTATGGAATGATGTCACCCCAATTATGACATACTTTTAACTCCGGCCTTCTTGTTTTGGGCTAGAGGAAATCATGCAAATCCTCAAGAATTCTTGGCATATTTACCATTAGTCTAGCCCTGAGCCTAGAAGCAAAGCAGTTGCCAAACTACGCATAGCTAGCAGCCCTCTTGTTATAAGACATATCTGCACTCTAGGCCTGTACCAGTAGCTTTTCTCCATTTACCTCTTGCCTTTATTCCATCTTCTCTAAGAAGAAGCTAGCATTCTCATATAAGAACATGTGCATTAACAAAGAATACCAAAAGAAAGGAGCACTAGTGTCCCCCAAAAATAAGTTCATCAAACCCTCATGCATTCTTTCAGCAAGGAAAGAAGCATAATCATATATTAAAGAGAAATTGGGAAGATGAATCTGAGCCCCCATAAACATATAGGCAATGGGCATCATAGTATTAGGACTGAAACCTAAAATTTGGCAAAGTGAGTAGAAGGTTTCCAAGAAATGATCAGCAAAACAATTTAACCTGAAAGGTTCCTAATGAGTCGAGTTAATATGAATCATGGAACTGCCCGCCCTGGCTAGATGAGGAGGAAGCAATTTTGATCTAAAAAGAGGTTGAGTCTTGGCATACTCTTGTTTCACATCCTCAAAGTCAATCTAGACCAAGAATGAGCCATTTTCACTCAAATCAAAAACCCTCTGAATTACATCAGCATTTACATTCAGTAAAACCTCACCATCATTATCCCTTATAACTCTTGTGACAGGATCATATCTCGCAACCATTGCCAGGAGGAGGTCAACATCAAGGAACACATTCGGTACTACAATCTTTCCCATATCATACCTCCAACCATTTGAAAAAGGATGAGGTGCATTTCACTAGCCATACCATCTTCTAAACAATTCTAAACCCGTCATTGGTACCCTAGCATCTGCAATGTTGTAGGTTCTATATCTCAACCCTTCACCTAAGACTGTCCCTCTCATCAAAACCAAACCCCTCCTCTTGTCATTTGTTGATAGGGGAAATTGGTCAAGGAAATCATCATACAGATTTCTCTGCATGTAGTCAATATGGCTAGAATGTTGTTTTGTTGGTGCCATTTTAAACAACGAGGGCTTCTCAAAAAATCAAATTGTGAATAGACTAGTGCTACTCAAAATGAAAACACAGTAGAATTTGCAATTTCCCACAATTCAAGAGAAATAGTAACCCTAAAATCTTAATTCAGAAAAACCCTGATCAACACAGCAAATCTTTTCACAAGAAACACATTCGAACAAAATAGTGATGGAGAAAATAACTCACAGAATTTCACGTTCTGTAGAAAATCAAAATCTTGCCAAAATTGCTTTTGAAAGCTCTATCTCTGGCTCTGGACTGCTACGAAAATACTTGAATTCCTTAGTGGTGAAAGTAGTCTACAATTAAACACTTGAACTTTATGAACATCAACAATAGACGTCTCATCTGCCATTAAAGCCTACTTACATACCGCGCCAATGGCTTCAATTGTATTTGACATAGATTTAAATCTCCTTCGTCGATCTCTTGTTTCAATCAGATCATCAAACGGTCCTCCTTTAAAATGCTAACAATGACTTCCACATCATCCTTAGGGCCCACCATTATATGCAATACTAAGGAAATACACATGGCACTCACCCACGATATCGTGATGGTTAAACTTTAGGATCGCGATATAGCAGGCAATCGTTGATCTTTTCATCAGTAACCACAATCAAGTAAAACAAGGGATAGTCTTAAGGCCTATTCGCTGAGCAGATTTTTCATCAAGATTAAAGCATTGCCATTAATTATAAACATGTGCACCACTCAAGCAATTTAGTAACCCACTTGATAACACACTAAAATCCAATGCATTTATTAAATCATTTTATTTTCTTTTCAGACATCAGCAACCTAGGACATGTGGCGCTTGCCCGCAATATCATGATGGTTAAACCTCAGGATCGCAATATAGCGGGGAGCGGTCAGGATGTATCTATGAGGAGATCAACGGCCATCAAATAACCCCTACAAAACATTAAACATTACTTAGGAGAAAAAAACCCGAGGAAGGGGATGTGGCTTAGGGCAACGACGGTCAATGACATAAGGTTGTTATAAAAACACAAGGCACAAGCCCAACTCGGACTTAGGTAAATAAAAGGAGGCCAACAATAAAATATTTATCATGTTATTAAAAGGGGCCAGGCCTTAGATGAGTTAATGAGACATAGGTTGTTTTCTTTTAAAAACTTTCTCCAAAAATTAACGATATAATAGACCCATACCAAAGACAGAAAACCAAGGGTTTATGAAAGCAAAGTAATAACTCTAGCCCTAGGCACCACTTGGATAAACAAGACCAGCCAATAATAAAAGAAAACCAAGATGTAAATTTGAGGCTCCATCATGATGGACACATTTGGACGGTAGTAACAATAGCTTGCAATCTATCAAGACTTGATTACCTTATAACCTGTGAAATTCTAGCGATGAAATGATAGATTAATCATAATGTCACCTTGGGATCACATCACCATGAAAGAACTAATCAACATCCTTATGAGTGTAGAGTACCGCAAATAGGTATTTCGGATCGTCTTCCTCGTGAGGGAAGTCGGGGAAAGAGAGGAAAGTGAGACATGTACTATGTCTAAAGAGGAGATCAACTAGAGGTCAAAAGATTAGAGAAAATTCCATAAACATATGGAATTTTTTCTTCTTGAAGGATCGCCATTCTTATGATGATGAGAGAGCATAGAGCAACATCCCGAGAGTGCCCTTGAGGTACAAACATCTGAAACAATAGGTACCCAAAGACTTCCTCCAATGAAACCACCAGATTTTGTGTCAACAAGAGAGGATATGCTCATATAGCACCTTAAATCATTATGGTTTGGAGGCCTATTTTGCATGGAGCGGCATAAAGGTTTGTTATGATAAAGTTCTTGAATTGATGAAGTATGTTGGACCCTAATACAGTTACCAACGTGGATGCAACTAGTTGATGTAAGTATATTGTAGGTATACTGCTTGTCGACAAATTATATACAACTAAAGATAAGGATCAAAATAAAAGGTGGCTATGTACATTGGCCAATTACAAAAGCATCGAGGGAATATTCTGCGGGGTTTACTCGCTTGATTACATGACACAGGTCAACAAATAAAAACAGCAATTACATATGACCGGTATGAGAAACCATGTATTCGTGTAATGCGATAAATCCAATAAGCTATGAGGGGGAAGAGTTACTAATTGATTACAATTTGAATGTAGTTACAAACACAGTACTATGGGGTGTGAAGTAGGTATTGTATTGCCATTTTACTTTAACCTCGAAATTGTGGCTCAATATACCATTTTATTCTTGTGTTTTCATAAGTCTATTGGTTTCATTTTGGTAATATTTTTTTATATTTAATTTTTGTCACAGGGGGACATTGATTGTATGGAGAAGGCTCTGGCCTAGAGCACAGATCGTGATGTATCTTCAGCCACTTCTATCCAATAGGTTTACCTCATTGTAATTGTATAAATTAGATACGAGGAAAATGTTTTATTATTATGTTTTTTTCATAAGTTTTTTGGGTTAATTTCGATAATGTTTTTAATATTATTGTTACAGTCGACTGATCGAGGAGAGCATCCATAGTGAGGTGCAGTCAATATTTGCTGATGATGACATGGCTTATTCAGCAAAACCTTTCGATACAATAAAGAAGCTCATGAAAATATGCAATGAAGAAATGACTCAGTTCATGTTCAAAATGCCTCAAATAGATGAGATAAGAGAGAGGGTTAAAGTATTGACAGAAAGATTACAAAACTTGCAAGTAAATTGTCATGAGGTCTTTAATTATAACAGAAGTTCATTCATGGTTTTATATTTTGTACTCTTTTATGTCATGAACTAAAATGTGTTATTTTTATAGGGTTATTTTCCTCCTCATGATGCTCTTGGCCATGATCAGGGTACTATAAGTGCTTCTCGAGGAGTAAGGGTTGGTACAAGTGTCCATCCTGATCTTCCTAGGCATACATCACATTATCTAACCCCATCATCTATGCATGTATTGTTGTTTGAAATGTCGGCAACACATACCATGCAGGCATCCGTTAACACACCCTCTGGCAGCGAACACATGCTAGAACATGTGTCGGGACATGTACACAGGGATGCAGAGCCTTTGAGAATGCCCGATGATGTTTTAACAACTTCACGGATCTTAATTGTATTCTTGGTATAGGAACATTGCGATCACACTTGTGGTAATGAGATTTCATTCCATAAAGATAGAAAGGTCAGGGTAATTTTAAATGTTTTAATTATTATTCTATATAATCCAATTAAAATTTACTTATTGATAAAGCTCTTTTTAAACTATTGATCCCATGATCATTTTGCAGGAAATGATGTTTTTCATAAACATCTAAGTGATATTACATTGGAGCTCTTTGGGCCCACCATACGTACATGGTGGAATGCCCAAAATGAAGATTTAAAAGATGAGCTCATTAACCGTTTAGTTGTGTTGTTCGGTGATAAAACATTCAACCGAACCAAGGTCCTTAAGAAATTTGGTACCTATCTAAAGTATGGGAGGGACAATATAGGTCACATTTAGAGAAGAACAAAAATCACGAGCATTCCCCATGATTCA
>VDFB02358655.1:0-31937 GCA_007258455.2 Sequoia sempervirens
AGATGAGCCTTGTAGAGGTCGAGTATTTGAGGGAAAGGAGCAAATATAAGAAAAATGTGTTTTACAGTGAGGGAGTCGACTGTAGTAGGAGGAAAGACGGGATTTATTGAGGGAAGATGCCTCATACTCAAGTCATATTCTTGGTCGTGGCTGCTTCAAGGGACTTTATCAGGGCATTTGGGTAGTGTTACAGCTGGCACACCATTGTGTAGGAAAAACATTTGATGCTGAGACGTGTGACTGTTAGTGCCGACTAAATCTCATGAAGCTGTGATATTCTACCAATCATAAGGACACCTTGCTTACCCAGGTAGCAGTGCATTGCAAGCCCGTGGCATAAAGGGAGGTGAAACTCAGAAATAATGAGGACGTGCTATCCAAAAGGGAGAAGCACTTGATCCTAGAGCTTAGGAACTGTCCACAAGGGGGTGGTATCATCTCCAAAAGGGACACCGGCATCTCTTCTTGCTGGTTGGGTGACTAGAAAGCATTTCCAGGCAGTATTCTGTAATGTCCCCTTCTCAGCAGTGATCGTTTATGTTGACCGTTGGCCTATTCCGGAGACCCGTAGGCTGTGCGGATGGTGAAATTAGGGTTTCCTAATTTTGAGGAGGTTGTTGCTTGGAGTTTGGGTTTCTGACTGCGGATTCTTTCTGGGTTTTCAGAGAGCTTCGCAGTGGTGTGTTCAGTTTGGCATTCCGGGCAACTTCGCTAATTTACTATTTTTAGTAAATTCTATTTTTGGCAGTGGACAGTTTGGGTTCAGTTCAGTTGGTCTTCTTCTGCAGTTGTTTCAGCTGGCACTTCAGTTCGTGGCCTTGGGCGCATTTTTGGTGGAGAGATAAGTATTTTTATTATAATATTATTATTTTAATATTATACCCCCCTTGCTTAGCAATACAACTTTAAGTTGTTTTTAAAAAGGGGACTTTTGAGGGTCAAGGCGTCATAAGGAGATAAATTATATTTTAATGTCAAATTTTGAGATTATTAAGTGGGACGCCCTTTTGTGAGATGAAGTTTATTTTAAAAGTGAAATATTTTATGGAGGAAAAAGGACGCCATCTTTGGTGGGAAAAGAGGAATTTGAAAATTAGGGTTTTGGGGCGCCCTCTGGAAGTTTCTAGATGTTTCTCTCACTTCTATTTAAGCAGGCCTCAGCTCTTCATTTGGTATCTTCTGTCTACTACACCGTTATGCTGCTGGATTGATTTCAGGCACTCGCTTCGAGGAAAGCACACCTCCTAGCATTGGCTCATCTTCTTGCTTGAAAGACAGCAACTAGTTGAGAGGTTAGCTGGTTATTGGTAGTTTTGCATTGTAGTTGAGTTCTTTTGCATTTAGTGATGATGTTCCAACATTTTGTCATGTTTTAGTGTAGTTGATGTTGCATTGCTGTAGGCATGTTTTGCTCATAATTCAAAAATACAAAAAGATTTCATTGTGGGTATTGCATATTTCCATTAGTCTTGCTTGGGCGCCAACTATTGCAAAGTTTTGTGATTTTTAATTAAGTGCTGGATTTTTAAGAAGAAATCACCCTCCTCTAGGGGCCGTACCACTGTACTTGCATTGGGAATTGAGCAGAAAATTAATATCAATATTTTTGGGGCTGTTTGTGTCATGAGATTGGGCGCCTTTATCTTGGGAGTCATTTGTAACCATTTCTATGCAATTTGAATGAGTGATGTGAGTTGGGTGAGCATTTTATGGTATTACTGTATTGCTGTTAACAGTTTTCAGTCTTGCACAGTCATAACAGCGAACTTGGAATTAATCATTGGAGTTGTTTGGAGGGAAAGTCATTGAGAAAACTTAAAGTTATTATTCTACTTTGTTGTAATGTTGAAGACTCTCTTACATGGTGCTTAACAGATGAACTTTCTGATGTTGTAAGCTGTACAGTAGTACTGTCAGCATCTTTTATCTTTCCTGCACTTTTCTCATGTTTGTACTGCCCACTGAATAAGTGGAAGAGGCTGGCTTGCCGCCTTTTATCTTTCTTGCATTGTAATTTCCTAAGTCTCCGCCATATGGTCGCCTCTTTCCATCACGGATCGAGTAGCACATACTTGGTGTTGAGCTAATTTCCAGTTTTGCATTAGATAGGGATCCTCTGACCGAATGCTCGTCGTTCACCGGCGCATCTCGTGGTTAGAGTTCTTATTCAGCATTTTCCCTTGAGATCCTCTGACCAATGCTCACACCTTGCCCACATCGGGATCCTGGTGTACATTCTGGTTAGAGTTACTTTCCGCATCGTTTTGGTTTATGCTAACCTTAACGGGTGCGTGTTGCATTGTAATTGTTATTAAAAAAAATCAAAAAAATTGGTCCGGTTCATTACAGTGGTATCAGAGCCATGATTCTGCCAACCTGTGCCCAATAGTGATTCAGTGGTCAGATGAGTGACAGTGATTGCAGATACTTCACCAGAGGTCAGGCCAGAAGACAACAGATACAGCTTCCGCTAGTGCCAGAAGCAGATACTTTGTCAGAGGCTTTGAGAGAAACAGGAATAGCAGTGGATACGGGTAAAATAGTTGAGAACATGTCAGACAATCTTAGGACAGCCATGGATGGAAAAGAAGTTTGATGGGATGATTGAGATGATGTCTCGATTACTCGCTAAAATGGATCAGCAAGCTTCTCAGAACCATACTCCGAATCAAAACCATGCTACTGGAGAAAGCAGTGGTGTCAATGGACACAATGGGAATAATGGAAACAATGGAAGCAATGGGAACAATGGGAACAATGGTAATGGAGGCAGCATAACTATTGGACAGCATGATACTATCTCTAGCGGATTAGCCTCTAGACCGCTTTTCCCTACATTCACTCCAAGGGACGAACATCAAGTTGAAGCTACCGTTCCTTTGGTAGACGATGCTAGGCAAGCCTACATGGAGTACTCCACCCTCCCACTTGATCTTAGGGACCAATGGTCCTTTGATCAATTCTTGAATCAGAGAAACAGAAGACACGGAGGAAGAGTTGATAACCGAGCTTATATGGCTCCTAGAACAGATTTTCATCAAGCCTTAGGGAAGGTAACATTGGCTCACTTCGATGGAAGTGATAAGTGTTCAGCAAGATCGTGGGTTCAGAAGTTAGACAACTACCTATCACTTCGTCCCATGCCAGAAGAAGATGCCATCAAGTTTGCAACACTTCATTTGGAGGGAGCTGCCCATGAATGGTGGTACCATGGTTTGGTCACTCTTGGCCATAACCTTATTCGAACCTATGGAGAATTCACCAACAAGCTGATTGAAAGGTTCGACACTAAGGATCCTGAAGTAAGATTTCGCGAGCTTGCACAACTCAAGCAGCATGGCTCCTTGGATTCTTACATTGCTGATTTCCAGAGACTTTCTGTGATGGTGCCCAACATCACCGAAAGAAGGTTGGTTGTGTTGTTTTCTGAAGGTTTGGTTGAACCCTTGAAAGGGTGGGTTAAAGCTTTCGATCCACCAAGTCTTGATGAGGCAATCAAGAAGGCTCGTAGTATGGAGTTATCAGCCCCTAGGCCTAAATTTCTGCCTAAGCCTTTTGGCCATAAGAAGGATAAGGATAAAAGACATTCTTCTAATCAGCACAAGAAGTTCCCACCTAAATTGACTGAAGAGCAACGTGAACAGCTCAGAAAGGAGGGCAAGTGTTACACATGTTTAGAGCCTTGGACTAAAGGCCATAGATGTCCTGGAAGAGGGCGTTATAATCAAATGGGAACCTATTCTGATTATGAATCAGCATCTGATATGTCTGATCAGCAGTCTTATTTTGGGGACAGCGAGGATGAAAGAGCCACAGAAGAGTCCGATCATGAACAAGGAGTTGGGGGCCCTATTGCCCAACTCTCTAGTTTCCAAAAGAACGAATCTTTCAAGGTTCGTGGTGGAGTTGGAGGCCATCGTATTGTTGCATTAATTGATACTGGTGCAACGCATAACTTCATTGATGAAGGTGTGGTTGCAAAGAGAGGTCTCAAAACTGAAGAATTTGAAGGCTTCAAAGTCATGGTGGCTGATGGGTTTCACATTTCCTGCACACGAAGAGTTCCTAACATGTCCTTGCAGTTGGGAAACTATGAAGTCAAAGATGACTTCTATGTGGTTACTATTGGTGACACAGATGCAGTTTTGGGCATACAATGGTTACGCTCACTTGGTGAAATCTCTCTCAACCTACAAACAATGGAGCTCAAGTTCCAATCTGATGGCAAGAGAGTTGTTTTGAGAGGAATGTCTAATGGTGGTCCTCGTATAGTTTCTTTCAAAAGGATGGAAAGGCTGATTAGACATGACCAAGTGGAGTGGGCTGCGGAATGCATGGTTCTTCCTGCTAGTCCAGTTGAGACCAAGAGGGAATATCCTCCTGATATTCAATCTATACTCACCAAAAGGAGTAAGGTGTTTGCTGATCTACCACCTGGGCCACCACCAGAAAGGGGTGCTGAGCATGTTATTGAACTTAAGGAAGGGGCCAAACCAGTCATTACAACACCGTATAGATATCCTAAGAAGCAGAAGGATGAAATTGAGAAGAACATAAGAGAACTCCTGGAGATGGGCTTCATTCGCCCTAGCAAGAGTCCCTTTGCTTCAGCTGTGGTTCTTGTGAAGAAGAAAGACGGCACCATCCGCATGTGTGTGGATTATCGTGCCTTGAATCAAAGCACAATAAAAAATCGGTATCCTATTCCTCGATCGATGAGCTCATTGATGAGCTGCATGGTGCTAAGTTCTT
Source organism: Sequoia sempervirens (assembly GCA_007258455.2). Taxonomy (NCBI): domain Eukaryota; kingdom Viridiplantae; phylum Streptophyta; class Pinopsida; order Cupressales; family Cupressaceae; genus Sequoia; species Sequoia sempervirens. The sequence continues at coordinate 4,753 of VDFB02358655.1, forward strand.
CTCCAAAATTGATTTGAGATCGGGTTACTATCAAATCCGGATGAGGGGCTCAGATGTTGAGAAGACGGCATTCAGATGCCACTATGGTCATTTTGAGTTCCTAGTCATGCCCTTTGGCTTGACTAATGCTCCAGCCACCTTCCAGTCCTGCATGAACAGAGTTTTCCAGAAGCAGTTGAGGAAATTTGTGTTAATTTTCTTTGATGATATTCTCATCTTCAGCAAGACGTGGGAAGAACACCTCAAGCACTTGGAGGAAGTACTTAGCATTCTTGAATCAGAGAGTTTGTTTGCAAAGGAGTCCAAATGTGAATTTGGGATGAAGGAGCTGCTCTACCTTGGCCATATCATCAGCGCTGAAGGGGTGAAGGTTGATCCAGAAAAGATCAAGGCTATAGTAGATTGGCCACCTCCAGAAAATCTGACTCATTTGAAGGGATTTTTGGGTCTTTGTGGCTTCTATAGAAGGTTCGTAAAGGGGTATTCTCAAAGTGCTGCTCCTCTTACTGACCTCACTAAAAAGGGGGCTTTCATGTGGTCAGAAAAAGCTCAAAGTGTGTTTGATAAGTTCAAGAAAATCATGAGTTCTTGTCCTGTATTGGCCATACCAGATTTCTCCAAACCCTTCGAGTTACAGTGTGATGCATCAGGGGAAGGTATTGGGGCTGTTTTGATGCAAGAGAAGCATCCAATTGTATTTGAAAGCAGAAAATTAAGAGGGGTTGAAAGAACCTACTCTATCTATGACAAGGAAATGCTTGCAATCATGCATGCATTAGCCAAGTTCAGACAGTATCTGGTGGGGAGTAAATTCGTGGTCAAGACTGATCACAACAGTCTCAAGCACTTTATGCATCAGAAGGACTTGAATGAGAGACAGCAGAAGTGGGTGAGTAAGCTACAAGCTTACGATTTTGACATTGAGTATGTCAAAGGGAAGAATAACGTTGTGGCTGATGCTTTGTCTAGAAGGCCTCACTTGAGCTCATTGTGTGAGCTTAATGCTGATTGGAAGGAGTTGTTGCTTGCTGATTATGCCAAAAATCAGTTTGCAACCAGCGTTATTGAAGGTACTTTTCATGATGAAAGGTACAAGGTAGTTGATGGGTTGATCCACTACAAGGGAAGAATCTTCTTGGTGGCTGATTCTAAACTTAAGAAGAAGATTTTGGTGACTTTCCATGACAGTCCACTTGCTGGTCATCAAGGGTACTTCAAGACATACAAGCAGATTCGAGAGAGATTCTCTTGGAAGGGGTTGAAAGATGATGTTCAGCGTCACATCAAGGAGTGTAGTACTTGTCAAATGAATAAAAATGAGCACTCTCTTCCAGCTGGTCTACTGCAGCCACTTCCCATTCCAAATCAAAAATGGGAGAGTATCTCTATGGATTTCATCACCGGGTTGCCTAGGGCTCAAGGCAAAGACTGTATTTATGTTGTAGTGGACAGATTGACCAAATTCTCTCATTTCTTTGCCATCACAAGCACATTTACAGCAGCTCAAGTTGCAGATTTGTTCTTCCATGAAGTGTTTAGACTGCATGGGTTGCCTAAAAATATTGTGAGTGATAGGGACAGCAAGTTCCTAAGCACCTTTTGGCAGGAAATTTTTAGGATGAGTGGTACCGTGCTTACTCCAAGCACTAGCTATCACCCACAAACGGATGGTCAAACGGAGATTGTGAACAAATGCTTGGAGGGCTACCTCAGAAATTATGTCTCAGAACAGCAAAGAGCATGGGTAAAATGGCTCCACTTGGGAGAATATTGCTACAATTCATCTTTCCACATGTCAATAAAGATGTCTCCATTCATGGCCCTCTATGGTTACGAGGCTCCAAGCTTTGCTGATTTGGTGTTTGGCGATAGCAAAGCTCCTCAAGCCAAGGATTGGTTGCAGCAGAGCCAAGATGTTTTGAAATCCTTGAAGGACAACCTTCAAATGGCACAAAATCAGCAAAAGATGTACGCTGATCAGCAGCGTGTTGAGCGCTCATTTGAGGTTGGTGACATGGTATATCTTCGGCTTCAGCCCTACAGACAGTCCACACTTAAGAAGAGTGGAGCTGAGAAGCTGAAACCACGCTTCTATGGACCATTCAAAGTTGTTAGGAAGGTTGGAGCGGTGGCTTATGAGTTGGAACTACCTTCGAGTAGTAAGGTCCACAATGTCTTCCATGTGTCTCGCCTCAAAAAGGCACTTGGACACAACGTTGTGGCTTCATCACAGTTACCTCCTTTGGATGAAGAAGGGCAGTTGACTTTGGTTCCAGAACAGATTATTGATTTCAGAGAGCGTTCCTTGAGGAGGAGAACAATCAAAGAGTATTTGGTAAAGTGGAAGAATTTACCATTGGAGGATGCTACTTGGGAGGATGAGGAGATTCTACAACATCCAGACTTGCGATTGCTTGAGGGCAAGCAATCTTGGGGAGGGCGGACTGTAATGTCCCCTTCTCAGCAGTGATCGTTTCTGTTGACCGTTGGCCTATTCCGGAGACCCGTAGGCTGTGCGGATGGTGAAATTAGGGTTTCCTAGTTTTGAGGAGGTTGTTGCTTGGAGTTTGGGTTTCTGACTGCGGATTCTTTCTGGGTTTTCAGAGAGCTTCGCAGTGGTGTGTTCAGTTTGGCATTCCGGGCAACTTCGCGAATTTACTATTTTTAGTAAATTCTATTTTTGGCAGTGGACAGTTTGGGTTCAGTTCAGTTGGTCTTCTTCTGCAGTTGTTTCAGCTGGCACTTCAGTTCGTGGCCTTGGGCGCATTTTTGGTGGAGAGATAAGTATTTTTATTATAATATTATTATTTTAATATTATACCCCCCTTGCTTAGCAATACAACTTTAAGTTGTTTTTAAAAAGGGGACTTTTGAGGGTCAAGGCGTCATAAGGAGATAAATTATATTTTAATGTCAAATTTTGAGATTATTAAATGGGACGCCCTTTTGAGAGATGAAGTTTATTTTAAAAGTGAAATATTTTATGGAGGAAAAAGGACGCCATCTTTTGGAGGGAAAAGAGGAATTTGAAAATTAGGGTTTTGGGGCGCCCTCTGGAAGTTTCTAGATGTTTCTCTCACTTCTATTTAAGCAGGCCTCAGCTCTTCATTTGGTATCTTCTGTCTACTACACCGTTATGCTGCTGGATTGATTTCAGGCACTCGCTTCGAGGAAAGCACACCTCCTAGCATTGGCTCATCTTCTTGCTTGAAAGACAGCAACTAGTTGAGAGGTTAGCTGGTTATTGGTAGTTTTGCATTGTAGTTGAGTACTTTTGCATTTAGTGATGATGTTCCAACATTTTGTCATGTTTTAGCGTAGCTGATGTTGCATTGCTGTAGGCATGTTTTGCTCATAATTCAAAAATACAAAAAGATTTCATTGTGGGTATTGCATATTTCCATTAGTCTTGCTTGGGCGCCAACTATTGCAAAGTTTGTGATTTTTAATTAAGTGCTGGATTTTTAAGAAGAAATCACCCTCCTCTAGGGGCCGTACCACTGTACTTGCATTGGGAATTGAGCAGAAAATTAATATCAATATTTTTGGGGCTGTTTGTGTCATGAGATTGGGCGCCTTTATCTTGGGAGTCATTTGTAACCATTTCTATGCAATTTGAATGAGTGATGTGAGTTGGGTGAGCATTTTATGGTATTACTGTATTGCTGTTAACAGTTTTTAGTCTTGCACAGTCATAACAGCGAACTTGGAATTAATCATTGGAGTTGTTTGGAGGGAAAGTCATTGAGAAAACTTAAAGTTATTATTCTACTTTGTTGTAATGTTGAAGACTCTCTTACATGGTGCTTAACAGATGAACTTTCTGATGTTGTAAGCTGTACAGTAGTACTGTCAGCATCTTTTATCTTTCCTGCACTTTTCTCATGTTTGTACTGCCCACTGAATAAGTGGAAGAGGCTGGCTTGCCGCCTTTTACTTTCTTACATTGTAATTTCCTAAGTCTTCGCCATATGGTCGCCTCTTTCCATCACGGATCGAGTAGCACATACTTGGTGTTGAGCTAATTTCCAGTTTTGCATTAGATAGGGATCCTCTGACCGAATGCTCGTCGTTCACTGGCGCATCTCGTGGTTAGAGTTCTTATTCAGCATTTTCCCTTGAGATCCTCTGACCAATGCTCACACCTTGCCCACATCGGGATCCTGGTGTACATTCTGGTTAGAGTTACTTTCCGCATCGTTTTGGTTTATGCTAACCTTAACGGGTGCGTGTTGCATTGTAATCAATTGTGAAAAATCAAAAAAAAATTGGTCCGGTTCATTACATATTCCTTCACCAACAAGTTCATTGCTATTCACCAATGGTGATTTCCAGGTCTGAGAATTCTTGTATTGATTTGTATTTGCCTTATAAGTTTTGGGAATTACTGTAGGTTCATTCCTGAGCTGTTCACAGTTGCATATCTGTCCTCTGTAGTGTCGTGGGCGGCCAAGTCTATTCAGTTAAGAATGATAAACATTTTTGAGAATGTTATGCCCATATTTGTATAATTCTGAAACTGATTTCTGAGCAGCTAATTAACTAAAATGAGTCATCTATTGACACATGTTGCTGTCAAACTATTGCAATCAGTCTATTAGCAGTCCAAAATGGTGGTATTCATGATACAGTCTGAAAATGGACTTTCTATTAGTTGTTGTCAATTTCTGAGAGGTCTTTACATCAGCCATGTTCAATACTCAGAAAAGTCTTTAAGGAAATCTGGAATGTATTTATGAATGTTCTCAGTACTTCCAGTTAGTCTGAATATTACACTCTGAATCTGAGTCATAGGTTTGTGCATTCATTATCTTTGAACTTACTTACAGCCCTGTGAGCAATGCTCTGTGGTATAGACTGATTATCTGCTTAGTAATGAAACATTTGTTTGGCTGTTCCTCTGTAGCGTATCTCGTTGACCTATTGCTACATCTTTCTTGTATTGCTGGGTATTGTCATTGTGTATCAAGTGCATCTGAATGTCATAGTGTTACTTGAGTACTGAAGACCATAGGTCTTGTAATTTGTAAATGTACTACTGTATCTATAGGGGAATGAGTCTTTCTTTCAGCATCTATGATATTTTATTTGAATGCTCATGCAAACATGCATTGAAACATTTTCAACAATCAAACAAGTTTCCAAAAACATAAACAGTTGCAAAGAAAAATTACACACCACAGCCAGGGAACTTCACATAAGATATTATGCTAGTTGATTTAATCTTAAGGTATATATACGACTGTAGAAACAAAAATAATAAATATGTGTCTGCATGTTGGAATATTTCTGGCTTTGTTTTGGCTGAGGTATATTACAATGGTATATCTAGTTTAGGTCATTTCAGTGGGTTAAGAATATCACATTTTACTTATAAAATAAACAACATTGAGGGGCAGTTTTATGCATAACTAGGGCATGTCAAGAGACTAAATGCTTATACAACATTCAATGTAATATTGCATGCTATGTGCTGATTTGAGGAGTGGTATAATAGTTAAACAGTTGAGTTATTAGTATTTCTGGCATAAGTGTGTGTGTAATTTATTAATTCAATCTGGTTCAGGTCTGCATGCAACAGAAAGCCCTGAAATGGCTTATTATACAACCCACTTAATGACCCTATTCTAATTAACAAAATTTTGAAGATTCTTTTGTTTTTATTTTATTTGTTTTGAACATCTCTTAGTCATCAATATGAGTACATCTTTCTAACACTACTAGTCTAATACCATGAATCAGTGTCTAACATGTTCATGATAATGTGAATTTGGACAAATGAAAGAGATATTATCAAAAGTGCTTATATTCCATGAAGGCGTAACGAACAGTCTAGTTGATACATTGTTTTTCAGAATCAGTACAATATTCAATCCTTATGCAATAAACAAGAAAAGTCTACTTGATACATTGTTTATCAGAATGTTAACATTTATTCAAGGTATGAAATGTACTTTGCATGCCTGTTGAGAAGCTAATATTCATATTTAACTATTACAATCACTTAACTATTGTATGAAGCCATTTGTACATCAATGTGCATACTACAGAAAACTTTAAATGATAATTTATTTCATGGTAGCTCAATAGAATCGGGGCCATGAAACTGAAAAGTAATTGGGCTACTTAATGGGTGCCAATATCAGGTATATAAGGCATGAGGTTTCAATGGGTTTTGCATTCTATATTTAGTTATGCTAATTTTGTGTACAGATTGTATTTTGCAGCTACATTGATAGAATTTTCATAATCAAAATTTAAATAGTCAATATGTATTTGTTATAATAGGAGCAAGAGTTGCATTTTTTCACCAAAAAGAGGGATTTTCCTTCCAGAATTTAGTTGTACAGTTTCTTTGAGCTTTCCCATCTTTCAACCAAAATATGCTGTAGAGGCTTAGCATCTATCTCTTTTAGGCTGTTTACTAATTAGGTAATGGTTTTGAAAACTCAACCCATCCTACAACTGATTTTTTCTTGAGAAATCGTGCATCTTGTAGTGCTTACAGAATCAAATATTACTTAGGGATATCACATTGGTAGGCTTTCTTCAGATAAAAGCGAGGAGAGTTAAACATCTCATATTATGAACTGATTTACAAAGAATCAATGTAATTTTTTAAAACCTTCATATCTAAATGTAATCAGGTCTGGTTAAGTCTATACAGAAGCAGTCAAACCAGAAAAGTTTGCAAATTGATGTGATTTCTCCTACTTGGTAGGAATCTATATATCAAACTTTTCTGCAATGCTACCACTAGTTGTTTTTCTCAACTATGATTTCATTTTGTAGAGGTTACATCTGCATATACTGAAATTAATTAACAAATTTCTGTTAGGCATAGTAATTCGTGTTCTTGCAAACTATCCTGTAATAATACTATTAACTTCATTCTTTGCAGAAGCCTGAAAATGGATTTCAGCACCATGAACCTATGCCAAATGCACCTGATCCTGATACGGTATCAGAACAGATATCTTGTTCTTGGTTTTGAGTTAATTATAATCTCCTGTTTAAGACTATCAGAACTGAGTCTTTAAAACAAAATTGATTGTAGCTTGTATCAAGGGAGAAACTTCTAGAAAGCTACCTCACTGATCCTCGAATCCCTGTGTAAGATATTTTATCTTGGATTTATGTGGCTGAGTTGTTTTGATCTCATTTCTCAGATTGGTCTTTTAATAGTTACTCATTTATGCATGTCCTTACCATTCCATGTTCATCAACAGGTCCAACAGGAAAAGACTAGCTCAAAAAAAGCGTGTTCCGTGGCCTATAGAGATACGATTTTGTGAACCTCATGATGATGTTCATTTTGTTCCAAGAGAACCAAGGTTGAATTCATGAGAGTTAATACAATTTGATTGAAAATATGCTTAGTCAATAAACTGTTTGAAACAGCACAATAAGTTTCCTTCCATTTTATAAGCTTTTTGTGTCTTAAAAAATGACATGGTTTCCTGAATACATATATATTGATGCAGACAGCAATATTGGTTCAGGGCTAGAGGAAAGCTCTCAGATGACCTAGCTTTGCACAGGTATAGAACTTACATAATTTACTTTGTTAGTGCATTTCCATTAGTGTAACTTGCACATCTAACCCTGTGAAGTTAATTCATACAATTATCTGTCTTCTATCTTCCCTGATTCTTCTAAAGGCTTGCATTCCTTTTTCTAGAAGGTAATGCTCGTTCTTTATCTTTTTGCATTGTGAGCATTGTTTTCCTGGAATACAGGTTTGTGCCTTTTCTTTTCCAATATGAAACAAATATGAACAAATATGAACGCAAATCTTCTAGTGAGAGGAAAGGACGTGGGATAGAGAATGTGTTGGCTGCTAAATCCGTATATGTTACAAAACAATAAACACTGACAACCACTTTCATTTTCAAAGTTTTGTTCAATCCATCTCCTCTTCTGGCATCCATGAGGTTATGGATATTAAAATTATGGCATGTGAAAGACTGGTTGTTTATCACCTATAAAACAAAGGGAAAGAACAATGAATAGTCATGGATTTAGTCTTGAATATATGTTTACTCAAGCTTAAAGAGTATGCTAGAGTATCGTTGTCTTATTTTCCTCAAGGGATATGTTAAGGAATTCACCTTATAAGATGATTTTAGGAAAGTCCATTTTCCATCAGCGAAAAGCTAAGGTTGTTACACCTCTCTGTCTTGTAAAGAGTTAATTCTCATCATTGAGCTTTTATTACTCAGGACATTTTCCAATCAATCTCTCAATTTTATTTTCCATACATCCCTTTTGAAATAGTCTCAAACATATGCAGCATAGTTGAATTCTTTCGAATGTGGTAAAGAAAAGCCAATTCCATACAAAATAGTGTTTCTTTTTCTATAGAATGAAAGCTATTTAATACTACCTGCTTTGAGATGTTTGTTTGAAAAGATTCCACTGCTGCTTTTTCTTGAATATTTTTTCTCGAATGTAATGTTTTCTTTGTACCTCTACTATCGTGTTACTTTTTTAGAGTTCATATGGCTTATGAGCTGTTCAGGTAGAATGTTACTAGAGGTTCAAAACTTCCTATAAAATAAAGTTAAATGAGTTGTAATACTGTATTGGCGTGGTGATTTAGTAGGTGTGCATCCTTGCTAATAGTATAACTGTTAAAGATGGCAAATTGGGGCAATTATCTAATAGAATACCAAAAAAATAGCTGACCTTGGTATTGCTATAACTTTTCAATCATAATTCAAGCCATAGTTAAAATTTCATTGTTAACTTCTAGAACTCGCAAGCCACAAACATGATTGGAAAGTAACTCTCAAAAAACTTGGCAAGTGAGTATTCACCAAATTTTGCAAAGTTTTTGTGCTGGGTTTCTGTGAATGCTCATGAGTTGAAAAAAAATATTTTTCAAAATTTCTTCTCCTATGGATTTGAAAAAAATTTCAACAATTTTCCTAGCTATGTATTATATGTTAAGAGTACCATCAGAGTCAAAGTAGAGGTTCCCTCTCTTCTTGACTCTCTTTGTTTTTTACATTGATGATCTCATGGATTTCTTTGGCACCATATTTGTTACATCATGTCTTGATTGTTGCATTTCTCTTTGTTGATGATGTTGTCATGTGCTGGTTGAGATAACTTGAAGCCCTTGCTCACTTTTGTGAGCTTAAGCGGCTGATAGTGAACCTTGGTAAAACTAGGGGTATGTTCTTCAACACTACTAGGGACAACCTTTATAGGTTCTAGTTCTCCTATGGAGCCAATTGAGACCACAATATCTTATATCTAGTAGGGTTTTTATTTCACATGATCTTCATTCAGTGTTACACTTGCATCTTAGTTGCACCTTTGTTAGGGTTATGCTTCTTTCTATATGTTGGATTGACAATGTTTTCAGATATATTATAGATAGTAAGATGTACCTCTTCAATTCAATCATCAAATCAATTCAATTCAATTCTCTATGCTCTAGAGGTTTAGGGGCCCCAGCTTGGCAGTTGCTTACTTGGGTGGGATCAAGAGGGTCCAAACTCTTATATTGCATTGTATGATTTCACGCAAGTAGATAGTTCATTAGTGCATTGTACAAGTTGAGTTTGGTGGTCATCTCCTATGACAAAATTGTCTTTTGGGTCACTTTCCTCATCCATAGACTTGAATCCTTGGATGATTTAACTTGTAGATGTATGAGGTAATCTTACTTAGCACTATGGCTATTTAAGAAGATTGCCTCCATTGGCCCCACTAGACATTGACAGTTTTTGTATGCTAAGGCCATTTCTCTCTTTTAGTCCGTTGACATCTCTATTGATTAGCTCCTTCAAGTCCCCTATTGCTTAGATGCCCCTCGTCTTCTTTCCTCTAAGGTGGTGATTTTGGGGAGTCAAGGATGATATTTACTATGAATATTTCTAGTTCACTTGGGCCTCTCCTCCTTAGCCTTTGTATCAAACTCATCTTCTACGCTGAGAATTTCTTGTAGATTATGGATGGCATCATCATTCAACCTAACTAACTCCAATATGATTGGTCACACCAATTGAGGATCCCTCTCAAGCAATTGAGATTTGAGAGTATGCTTCCACTAGCATTGAATTGAGATGGACCATCGCATCTTGTGTGAGGGCATGTATAGAGGAAGCCAGCCTAATGACATTGTTCTACTGGAGATGATGGCCAACAAACACTATAGCTATTGGTTACAATTCAAGCCACATGTGATTTATCTAGCCCCATCTTATTTATTATTAAATTTATGTCCACCTTATTACTCATTTATTGATTCAAGTATAATAGAGGGAAGATTTTTGCAAATTATTTATACCTATCATAATAAAGTTGGTTCAGCTACAATGTATGGCAAATGTTTATTAATGTTATATTCCATGCTGGTTGCCTATTGGTTCTTTCATGTTGTCAATTTTTAGGAACTTTGTTGAGGCTTTTGGCTAGTGAGCTAAGCTCCTCACCCATTGGATATTGTTGTGTTTTTGTGGAAGTGAATTTGGTTTCCAACTATTCTTGTTCCTTCAAGCTACTTCTGTTTGTTTCAAGCCATACAAGCTTTTGCATTAATGTTTGTGGCTTTGCTATTTTTGTATGCTGCTAAGAGCCTGGATCTTCTTTTATGAAGTTGGATTTGGTTTCACTAAGATTGGGAAGAAATTCACTTTCTCCTAATTCAATTGAGTTAAAATACTCATTTTTTAAGTTAAGTGAATATGTAAGATTCCTCACTCTATTTTTACCAATACTTGCTTGATTTCCCTTATCAATCTAGAGTAAATTTATTAAACAATTTGCATAAACAGGGGTCTGATGCTAGTTTTGTATATATGCATATTCATATAACTTTGCATTTGCTAGTATTCATAAAAATATAGAATTCATAGACAGTTTAACAAACCGATTGGCTGAATCTACTGCCCTTAAAATTATTACAGCTATTATAAATCTCCTTCAAAACAATACAGCTGTTCCAATTTACATGCACAGGTGAAAACATAGATAGAATAATGAAATTCAGAAACCTTCAATAACGATAATCACTGACCTGTAACTTGTCGATTCTGAAACCTTTTAGGTTGGTGGCAATTTGTTGGCATAACAACTAACACCTCTGGAGTAAGAGTTGGTACGAACAGCTATGCACACTACGCAATGAGTGCTCTTCAAATTAGGAGGGGAAGCTCCCTCGTTGTGCTTAACAAAAATGCTTGGAAAGGGAAAAGTAATCTAAACTATCTCCTGTCTTTTTGTCTCAGTTGTAGAGGTACAAGGCTTTCTCGAAAACTATATACTTTGCAGCTGAGTATTTTCTGGTTTCGCAGACTACTAACTACAACTAGGCTAATTATTTAAAATCTATCCAGTTTCCCCAAGAAAACAGAGCATGAGGAAAAGGAGCGGGGATGACTATCTGACGATAAACAAGTATAGATTCTCAACATGAAGGCAAGGTGGCACATCTATCAGCTCAGTCTAGACAAGTTTATTTGCAACAACAATATACGATAAACTAGGTACGGATTCTCAACTTGAGGGCAAGGTGGCACAACTATCAACTCAATCCGAATAAGTTTATTATTCACACACATCAAACGATAACCAAGTATAGATTCTCTGCTTGAAAGCAAGGTGGCACAACTATCATCTCAATCTGAACAAGTTTATTGAACACAAAACAGATTTATCTAACTAAGGAAAGAATTCACCATTATAATTGCATGAAACCCTATGTGGCATAACAATTCATCATAATAGTAAAAACGCATGAACAGATACAGAATGAGCAATATTGAAGGCAAGGTGGGCACAGCATATATTTCTCTCTCGTGCAAAAGTTATGTACAAATGAGCAAAAGTTCTTATTTATAGACATCGAAAGGTGTAGGGAACCCTTAAATCACCCCGAGTCAACTACAGTCTTGCAATGCATGCAAGATTTATTGCTAAACCCTAATAAAGCAAACTATACAGTCAACTGGCAAATTACCATTAGTTAACCGAAACATCTAATCTAAAAATGGACAATTGTGCAAGCATGCACGTCCTTATTGAAAGCATGTTAACTGGAACACTACCATCAGTTAACGTAAACCCTAAATGTAACTCCAAGTAAATAAGGCTGATCTCATAATAGATATGCATGAGACAAAACAGCGAGTTAACTTGAGAAGATAACGCCAAGTTTAACTCCTGTGTATAATGTCTATCCTGAGAGGTGGGAACTGGAGTCTACTGAGTGCGATCTTGAGCAACCAATCCCTCAACGAGATCGCTAACTGTATCACTATCTGGAGCTATGACGCTCTGCCGAAGTATGCTATGTCTGTGTAGCATGTCCTCACCAGCTGTGATTTGAGACTGAAGTTCTCCTCTACTCCTCATTGCTTCGACAAACAAAGCTGACATGACTGTAAGCTGACTAATCTTACAGCCAACAGTCTCCCCATTGAAAATGGTATGAATGAGTGCCTGGAGCTCTGACTGGACATCGGTAAGCTCAACGTAGGCACCACCCTCAATCTGATATCGGCACGGTAAGCGAGAAACTAAGGTTCTCACAAACTTGAGTGCACTAGTAACGTGCTCTCTACTCTTAGCCAACTCTGATGCCAAAGTCTCCTCTATCTTTGCCTTGAAAACCAACTGTGTTTTCCAAGAGTAGATAGCCTCTCTGTCCTCCGCATCTGTGACTTAGGTGAGCAATCATAATCTCATCCCGAGGTCTACCAATCGCCAAATCCTGCTCCTCATCTTGGAGACGTAGACGGAGTTCTCGTGCATTGTACCGCAACTGATATAACTCTATGAGCATAGAACGGCCTCTAGCAACGAACTCCCATTCATCCAAACGCTTGCCATATGCAACCAAGTGATTAAGTTGCCCTTGCTCTGCTGGGGGCTCAAACATCGACGGGAGTGTGGCGGTGGTATCTAACCTGTGTACAAGGCTAGAAATGTACTGACGAAGCTGTCTGATTTCAGCCTTGAGGGCTGCCTTATCCTCTCCGTCCTTTAGCATTCTATCCCTGGCACTGTCTGTAGCAACTTGTAGAAGATCAACCTGAGTCTGGTGTGTGCTGCGACCAAGGTTGACTGTGATAACTTTGAAATCTTGAGATTCCAACTTAGCCAAGCTCTTCCCCTGTGGAGGTATAGCAGTCTCGACAACGACCTCCATATCAGTATTCCTCTGTACATGGACCATGTGCTTGACCCTCTTGTCTGGCACATCTTGGTAAACTTGATCAAAATCTGAATGATTAAGAACATAGGATGGCTGCCTCCTCTTCCTCCCCAGCTGAACCTCGATCCAAGACTGGTCTCGGCTAATGCTACTGGAAGGGTTTATACTAATGACAGGAGGCTATGACGAGAGTGAATATACAGAGGCACTATTGTGAAGTGGCAAGTCCAAGTCCAACTCAATATGAATTGGGGCTGGTGACTGCTCTGGAACTGCTGTAGGACCTGGAAACTGAACCTCAGGCACTGGTGGGCTCTGAACTGTCCTCTGAACTGACTCTGCAATAGGCTGAGTAACAGGTTCCGTGTACGTGTTAACGGCAGGTGCCTTACCTTTTGAATTGTTAGGCGCTTGATTCTTCTTGGGAGGATTACTCCTCTTCTTTTGCTTAGGTTTCGATGAGGAAGGTAGTGAAGGATCCACCATTGGCGGCTCTGCTCGAGGTAAACTTACCCTCCTGGTCTTCTTGCTGTTGAGTTAAAGTATACTGTTCTGAATGACTCTACTTGACCTCTCCTTAACTGTTGCGTATTCCTTGGCATACCAATCAACTGCTGGCAACGGCTGTGTGTCAACCTTTTCTCTGAAAAACTGAGGAAGGACCTCTCCCTCATCATTTGATAAATCTCCCACATCTTCTGACAAAAAAATAGAAATCTGTGAGAGAGAGAAGCGGCCATAGCTACGTCTGCGAACCTCGAAGTCATCTACGCAACTGGCCCAATAGTCCTCCATAGAAGGCTTATGAAATGCACGACCACCGAGGCGAGTTGTGTAATGACCCCAAAGATCATAGTCACGAGCCTCAACAAGATACTTGAGGTGATATCTCTCAAGCTCTTGTCCTGCAGTCTTAGCATCAACAGCTAACTTGCACCAATACATACCAAACTGAAAAGGAAAATTGGCAGATAGTTTGTGTTTGCGACGCAAAAGACGATGAACATCATGCAACTGCCTCAGGAACTCCATGAACACTGTCTTATCCGAAGGATAACGTGGAAGCATAGCTAGATTTCCTATAAATCCATATACTCGGATGTAGGTGTATGTCGAGAACTGAATAAACCAATCTGCCCAACCATCCATCGCTGCTCTAGCAACCGCCGAGATACGAATGTGCAACTCCAGGTCCAAATTCCTCACTGTATAAGTCAGGAAAGCCTCATGAACACGCTTGAAATGACGTTCAACCTTGGTGAACTCAAGCTGATCATAGTACTGATAGACTTTCTGAACACTGACAATGCCCACGGTGTTTAGTCCTCGGAATTGACCCTGATAAGCGATCAAGTACACGAGATACGAACACATGTGAAACTCATGGGCAACCAAGAAACCGGTGATCTACTTATGGATTACATCGTTGATGAAGGATGCCTAGTCATAATGCTCCTGCCCAGATATGATGCGACCAATAATGTAATACATCCAAGGCTGGAAATCATTAGCATGTGGCTGACCTAAGACACGATTCAAGAGTGTGATTAGAATCGCATATTCATCCTTGTACTCACCACGACCCACGATGTTTGGCAATCTGTTCTTGGCTTGTCTTAACCATCTTTCTACCATCTTATTCTGACACTTGTCCACATCAGCATTGAATGCCTGCTCACACTACTTCATGGAAATAACAAGACTGTTCAAGTGTTGAGGTATGCCGAAACTTCTTTCAATGTCCAAAGGCTTGAGACTACAAATAACTTGTCCATCGACTGACACTATCTCACGAGTAATAGAGTTGTAATGCTTAATACAAGACATCACGAACTCAATACAGTGAACGGAGACAGGTATAGAAGCAGCCTCTAATAACCCGGACTGCTGAATGTTCTGGATAATCGAACCTCTGATCTTGACTGGATCCAAGATTGCTTCTAGCAACACCTTGTGAAGATTTGTCTCGGCTGTCTTGATGAAATCATGAGTGAGGACTGATTTGGTCCTGTATTCGAGCTAAGTGTACTGCATTCTGAAAAACTCGCCTGTTGACTGTGAACTTGACTATGTTCTGACAAGATTTCTGAAAACTAAAAATAGCCTGCCGAGGTTAAAAATACCCTGTTGGAGAGTTATTTTCGGCGAAAAATCTGAGATATGGGTTTTGTCCAAAAATAGATTCTAAGACAACCCAGAATGTCAAAAATGCGAAAATATAACCTCTACTCGATCGTGCAACGAATTTTCAGCTGAGAGAATTAGAAACTCAAGAACGAATGTTCTGAAGTTAAAAATTCCTAAAAATTCAAACGCACGATTTTAACTCGAGGAAGATGTACGAAAATGATCCAGATGATAAGACTTGTCGAATTTGCCAATTTCAGGAACATGCAAATTAGATTCTGAGAGAAAACTGAGAAACAAGGAGAAAAAAATGTTTTTTATTATGCTCTTCTTCAATGAAAATCGCCCTTGAATTCTTCAATTTGCTGATAAATGTGAATTGAAACCTGCAAAAGAATGTGATTAAAGAAATCGCCCCTGCAAACTGATGAAAAATCTGCGTTTTCCTGTGAAAATTGCCTTTGCCTGAGAAATTACGAATTTCCTTAAGCTCTGTGAATGATGAATGAAGATGGCGATTTGGTTAAATAAAGAAAATTCGCACCATCTTGTGAATTGCAAGATCAAAACCCTAACTGAAATAGACGCCTTTTAATTGGACCCCTTTCAGCTTTACTGCCACTGACACTGAGTTCGAAATTTAAATAATAATAAAATACTCACTATGCAATTTGCAAAGGCGCCAATTATAGAAATTCTCCATTTTAATGCTAAAATATGCAAAATAAATATTAAAAATTATTCAACTTCAGTTGACAAACCGAATGAAGCTTTAGGATTCACCGGCAGTCTTTGTTGATTTCAAAAAGTCATTATTTGAGCTCATAGGCGTCCATTTGCTCAAGATATTGCACTTTTTATTAACTTCCTAGTTTGTAGCTAACCACAAAGTTACGACTGGCCATCTTCGACATTGATTTCCGGGTGACCAGCTGATGTCGAGACTGAACTGGAGAATTCATCAGAAAGGCTGCTGAACAAGGAAGAAATGTCTGTTGGGAGACATCACTGCAAAATCCATCGTTTGACACCTCAAAAAATTAGGCGCCCTTGATTAAATTGCTTTTACGATACCAGACTTAAGCCATTTCCCTGAACTGCCATCTGACGCTTCAAACGGCTGCCGGCAATGAACGGTGAACCCTGCTGAATGGCAACCAAGCTCACTACGTGATTGAAAGTATTCTGCATCCAACGGATATATGCAAGGCAACTGACAACTACATTAAGGGCCTCAGAAGTAAGTGCGCCCCTAGCCTGAGAAGGCTCAAACATTGTTTTGACAAAAGTGCAACTCTCAATCAGATGACCAACTTTGACCTCTGATATCTAGAGTTGTGGTGACCTGATTCAAGCGCCGTCTGTCCCAACGCGTAACTAGAAGGACCCACAAGAGATGTTTCTAGAGGCAACGAAGCGAGAAAACTGCTTCTAAGACCTCAAAAAGAAATGGGCGCTTTCCAAAATAGATTTTACGACCAGACTTAGCCATTTTTCGAGCTGTCTTCATTTTTCAACATAGCACCAAAGACCTCACTCATACGAGCGTTTGCAAAATTGCGAAGGCTGATGGCTGGGCTCGTTGAATAGCAAAAATGATTACGCTCAACTCCCGTGAAGACTTCAACGATGAACAACCTCATCTGATAGGCCAAAAAGCAAGGCGCCCTTGACCTATGGAAATTCAATGAAAATCCTATGCCAGCTCACCCGTGAAATTACGTGCTTGGTAGAAATGCCGTCACGACCTCTTGGAATGTCGGATTGACAGGCAACTTAGTGCATCGCGAAGGTAGACTAGGGTAGCACAAATGCCAGGAAGACTCCATCTGTAAATTTTGCCATCTGAAGGGTCATCTAGAAGTGCGCCCCTGAGCTACAGGGGCACAATTCACCAACTGAAGAAGATCTTGTGACCTGAAATGACCTCAAAAGCTCATCTTTTGTCGTCAGCTACCGAAACCTTGGACCTCGAATCATTGTGTTTGACAACTTGTTGGATAGGCGGACTGTTCACGAAGAGATTGACTGCTCCAAACCTTAGGAAAACCAAGATTTGACCCCTCTTAAAGAGGTGCGCCCTCAAGCTACAAGGGCGCAAAAAAATTAAAAAGGATAAGTTTCTGCAAACTGCAACCTGAGAATCTTCAACTTTTGTCGCCAATTGCCAGAGCTTTGAGTGTCGGAAAGACTCACAGCTTAGCTCGTTGGATAGGCAGGCTAATTTTGAAGAAGTTGACTGTATTCGTGGCCGTTTTCAACAAAGTCTTGACCTTCAAAAAGAAGGGCGCCCCTAGGCTACAGGGGCGCAACATTGCCTTTCTCTGAAAAATCTCCATAAATTAACCACTAAAAACTCCATCTTGGTCACTGAAATGATCAAGTAAAAGCATATTTATTGTCGTAAAACGCTCCTCTGTCGTGAAATGCTTCATTCTGAGTCTCCGGTTCAGGTTCTGAATACTGAATATTGCCTTTGACTGACAAAACACTGACAAAACTCCATGCTTGACATTGCCCAAAAACAGTACTTGACATCACTTTAGCAATGTTTAGACTCTTTAAAACAAAATGCCTTGATGAAGCAAAAAATTTGGTTTTGGGTACAACACAATTAATGGATGCTATGTTTCCACATGCAACTCCTCAACCACAAATAGACCGCATCTTCAAAGCATTCCACTTTGGTCTTCTATTATGACAGTGCTGACCCAAGCAAAATTAGTCACTTTAATTTGCATGCTCCTTATTCTGCCTATACACAACTCATCACTTCATCCTCTCTAAATCCATAGATATCTGGTGTAAGGTGAATATCCCCAAGTGTCATAACTAACACACTTCCATGACATGTTAGCTTCCAAGGATACAAACAACTTGAAGTTCGCGGCTCCCCAAAGTCATGTGCCCAACGCTAAATACGACTCTGCCTCAATAAGTCATATACCTAGCAATAAATATGATTCAAAACTGTGATAACCTTTAGTCTTGTTCCCATGCCTTCATAAGAGTCTTTCATAAGGTATCAAATCTAATTTACTTGGTAATATATTCCAAGTTGGTGGTGTGAGTAACATGGTGGTGGGTACATTACCATTAGCATCAATTCAAATTAATACATTTATTGATTGGCCATTCAAGACTCGCAACCCTTTTTGGTTTGATACATATGTTGTAATGTACCCTTCCTAGTCAGTTTAGGTGATTGAGGGGTTAGCTTATTATTTTGACCCTCGTAGGCTGACAAATGTGATTAGAGGGTCTTCCCTTGTAGTTATCCAGAGTTTTGGGACATTACTGCATAGTTGGATTCAGGTTTGGGCCTTTGCAGATGCTTACAAAGTGTTATTCAGGCACTTACTATTTATAGTAAGTTAGGCCATCAGGGTTTACTATTTTTGGCAGGGCACCTGCTCAGTTGGTTTTCTCAGTCTTGACCCAGTTTGGCAGTTTGTTGAGCAAACGGAGAATATTTGAGCATTTAATAATAATTAAATGATTATTATAGTGACTTTATAGTTTATATTATAAAGTCAATTAATGAAGATATTGATTATTTAAATGGCTTATTATAAAGTATTTTATAACTTTATAATAAAGGAGTGTTATATTATTAAATGAGTATTTATTACTCATTAAAGTGGACGTCATTTAATGATTAATTGGCCTAAGTTCAAAAAGGGTGAATTTTATATTATTAAATGTTTATTGAGTTGCTTTTTTGAGGGTCGAGCCTCTTGAGAGGTTTATTTAATGTTTCAAAGGAAAATCGAACTCATTATGATTGATTATTTGAATTTGTCTTCACCTCTCTGAGAATATTGGAGTTTGAGAAACAAGGGTTTCCGCAAATCGGATTTTAGAGAATGTTGCCTCTTCAGAATCAAGCATATGAGGTTGTGAAAGATCAACTGAAGATTGCTAATCAGTGTGGCATCATTCAGAAGTCATATGAAAGCTTATTTGTGAAGTTTCAGTCTAGGGTTTTGGATCGATTTTATTTAGAAGGGGTATTAGTTTCCAGCGGCTCTTCAAGATCATCCCCCTGGCACATTTCTCAAGGTCGTACGGATATTGTACTTGCCGGTTCAGGCCGTACTTCTCAGCTGCAAGGTCGTACTTTTTTTGCAAATTAAAATGCCTTGCCTTTTTCTCCTCTGCCTTCATCATCTAGGATGCCTTGGTCTCTAGAGCATTTTGCATCTATTTTGACGAGGGAGAAGCTTTCAATGCAAGTTGGCTGTACCATTCTTTCTCCTTTCAAGCGGCTGCAATAAAACCAGGTTTTTGAATAAAATAGTGTTGCCTTTTTACTTGCATGTCATTATTTCAGTCTTGTAAACATTTAGCGAGTTAATAAAATCATTTGCCAACTATCTAGAAGTTGTTTTGCTTCAGAAATTGTATTCTTGCAATTTTTACATATTTTAGAATTATTTAATGCAAAATCACATAAACCCTCTTCAAGCAAAAATCACAAAAAAATACAAAAACTCACAAACACAAAAAAATCAATTGCATTCTTTGGCATCAATCGGGTTGAGAGGCACCAAGTCTATTACATATACCAAATTAAACAACACTCCTCAATTTTATTCGATCTTGGCAAATACCATTGAACATGCAACCTAGACAATGCAGTTCAATAAGGATATTTTATTCAGCCTATTCATATCACCATACTCCATTCTGAATAGAGGATGCATGTCACCATACCCCATTCATAAACATGATATCTTTTATGAACAACAGCCATAGACCTTTTTATGCTATCAATGCCATGTATGACATGGGCAAGACAACCTCTTCATATTTAATATGACTCTTCCTTGGGCGGCATCTTTATCAACTATGATACATTTGTTAACTTTGGTGCTACTAGACTATGATATAAAATATAGGCCGATATTCCTTTAACCCATTGGACTAAATAAATACTACGCCATAAATAATATCAACTGCTCTAGGAGTGTGGTGACTCATTTAATCATGACTTCCTCAATTTTTTAAAAAGGTACAACACATAACATCCATTATCACCAATAACCTCCAACTTGAGCATAATACAGCTACCAAGAACATATATAAGAGCTTTAACTAGTGTTAGACTTAGTATTGCGTATTCAATCGACCTCCCAAGCTATTCAACACTCCATGGGCAACCTTTGCAACTTCTAATGAATTCCTCAAACTCTGAATATCCTGCAAACTCTTCCACTCTGGAGATTATCATAAACCCTTGAAATTTGTCGACTTCACAAATTTCTCGAGCGAGCAATTGAACAATGAAGCACCTTGTGAATCTTGCAATTAATTCTCTTGTAAATGGATTTGCGCTTTCGTCCAAATCCACAAACTTGAGGGTTTTTGTCCAAATCCATAGACTCGAGGGTTTTCGTCCTCAAGCTCTTGAAAGCCAAGCTCTTTGAATTCTTGATAATATATTTTCCAAAAGATGCCAATAAACTTCTCCTCCACCTCTTATATTTCACCACCTTTCATAGTTTATTATTAAATATTTTGCTCCATTAAAGTAACTTTATCTAATATTTTCTCCATCCACTTAATAAAGTTACTTTAATAAATGATTAATTAATTAAATAAAATTGGCCAAAATATTATTTTGGGACAAATTAATATTTAATTAATTAAATTAGGCTTCACAATGACTACTCGGGAATTGAAACAACCCCTGTGGTGTTTGAATCTGACTTTTCCTATCTTTGTGTTTCTAATTGTTTTGAGTGTTTCTTTTGCAATTTTCAATGTAGAGTTTTTGCAACAATTGAAATAATGTAAAAAATAATAAGGGAAAAGCATAAACCAAGGAAGACCCAAATGCTTATAACTGATTTCAATTAAATAGGAAACATACCCATTTGCTGATCATGGCTTTCATAATTCTGATTTTTTATTACAGCAGCCTGAATAGCATGCATTTTCAAACGCCTAGCACTGATATGCTGGAATTTCACACTAGAAATGATGTGGATCTATGAGGAATAGTTGGGTGCCACCAAGGAAAGAGAGAACAAGACAAAAGACCAATTGCCCTATCTCCCAGCCAACACGCCTTCCTAGGATGGTACAGCCTGTGCACAACTGAAACATGTGCAGATCAGAAGTATCTTTTCCTACTCTGAATTCTTAGAATTGTTGTCAAAGGTAAGCCTAAGCCATTTGCATTTGAATAGAAGTAGTACGGCCCTGCAGTCTTGATCCACGAGCTTGGAAGGATTTAATCTTCAACTCCTATGTGCTTGTTTATTACTGGTAATCTGCAACTAAGTAAATTTGCAAACCCTTGATCAGATCTGCAATGCTAATACCGAATAACCTGGTTTATTCATCAAACTAAACTCTGTAAATATGCTCAATTGTTGATCCCTGAATGAGACCAATCATGAAGTAACCTTGGACGATCTTGCACGCCTATATAACCTGTTTTAAGAGAGGGTATCCATCCTCAATCAGCCTGAAAAGACAACTTGCAGCAGAAACTCCAAAAATGATATAATATTTTGTGTTGAATAATGAGCTCAAACCCTTGCCTTATGGAGAAGTACACCCAAATTAGGGTTTCCATGCTTTGACAAATGAAACAAATAAATATCTTCTCCTCGAAGTCTACACCACTTTCATAAGCTCTTTTAGTTTAAAATAATTTCATTTGTCTAAACTCTAAAGTACTCCCTTTTCACTTAAATACTTTATAAAGTGACTTATTTCACTTTATAATATTAAATCACTAAATCATTTAATAATAGAATATTATTAAATAATGTGACTTAATAATTCCCTAACTCTTGGCCTGGATATTGAAATGAACCCTTGTGAGTGGCCCATGACCAAGATCAACTGCAAGTGTGCCATCACTAACCCCACGTCACTTACTAAAAATAGTAAGTAGTAAAGAGCAAGTCTTGAACTCCCTCCGACAGATTCCCTAATCATTCCGTTAGCCTACAAGAACCGTAGTAATATGCTAACCTTGTTCCTCGAGCCACTGGCTAGGAAGGGGATATTATAGTCCGCCCTCCCCGAAATTGTTTGTCCTCAAGCTATCTCATCATAGGATGCTGCAATATCTCCTCATTCTCCCATGTTGCATCCTCAACTAGCAGGTCTTTCTACTTAACCAAATATTCCCTGATTACTCTATACCTCAAATGACGCTCTGGAGTATCAATGATAGCCTCAAGGATCAAAATCAATATCCCCTCCTTATCCAAGGGTGGTAACGTTGTAGAAGGTGTCACATTATGTCCCAACACCTTTTTGAGGCGAGATACATGAAACACGTCGTGAATCCTACTCTCTGTCGGTAACTTTAGCTCTTAAGCCATTTCGCCAATCTGTCTGGAAACTCGGAATGGACCATAGTACCGTGGCTTGAGCTTTTCTGAGCCACTCTTCCTCAAAGTGGAATGCCTATACGGCTGCAGCATAAGATACACCATATCCTCGTCCTCGAAGGAACGCTTCACTTTGTGCTGATCTGCATATTGCTTTTGTTGATTTTGAGCCTTTTGTATGTTCTCCTTTAGAGAACTCCTTATGTCCTGGCTTTCTTATAGCAATCCTTCCCACTCGACACTCTACTATCTCCAAATAGCAAATCCAAAAAATTGGGAGTATCATACCCATAGAGTGCCACGAATGGTGACATCTGTATAGACATGTGGTGCGTATATAACAATACTCGCATAAATGCAACCACCTAACCCATGCCTTTTGCTTCCCTAAAATGTAGTTCCTCAGGTAGCCCTCCACCCATTTATTAACTATCTCGGTCTGTCCATCTGTTTGTGGATGGTAGCTCGTGCTCAGAGTGAGTTTCGTGCCACTAAGCTTGAAGAGCTCTTGCTAGAAATGACTCATGAATCTGCTATCCCAATCACTCACTATATTTTGAGGCAACCCGTGCAATCGGAATCTCTCTGGAAAAAAAATCAGCAACCTATACTGTCGTAAAAGTAGTTGAAAGCAAGAAAAAGTGTGCAAACTTCATGAGCCTATCAACCACAACGTAAATGCAATCCCTGCCCTGGGTTTTGGGTAAACCCGTGATGAAATCCATGGATATGCATTCCCACTTCCGACTGTGAATGGTTAGAGGTTGTAGTAGTCCTACTGGGAAAGTGTGCTCCTACTTGTTCTGCTGACAAGTGGGAAACTCTCTAACATTCTTGAGTACCTCTGGTTTGAGCCCCTTCCAAGTGAACCGCTCCCTAATTTTCCTGTAGGTTTTAAAGTAACCTGGGTGGCCTGTCATAGGGGCATCATGAAGAGCTCTCAATATCCTCTTTTTCACAGAGGATCTTGGTACAAGGAAAATCCTCCCTTTGTAAATGATGAGGTCATGCACAAGGGTGTATCTATCATCCGCAAATGTATCATCAATGAACTCGGAAGCCCACTTATCCTTTGCATACTCAACTGCAATCAGACTCCTCCAATTCTCTATCACTTCACCTAGAGAACACAAGTAGGGTCTCCTCGAAACGGCATCAGCAACTATATTTCTCTTACCCTTGACATATTCTATGTCAAAATCATAAGCCTACAGCTTGTTGACCCATTTTTGTTGCCGATCATTGAGGTCGCGTTGACTTAGGAAATGTTTCAGATTGATCTGTTTTCACCAAAAATTTGCTACCCACCAAGCACTGCCTGAATTTAGCCAATGCATGCATGATGGCTAACATTTTGTCGTAAATGTTGTAACCTCACTCAGGACCCCAAAGCTTCTTGCTCTCAAAAGCGATGGGGTGCTTATCCTACATCAAGAAAGCACCAATGCCCTCTCCTGAGTCATCACATTGTAGCTCAAATGATCGTGTAAAATTTGGGATAAATGAGAACCGGACACACACTCATCAACCATTTGAACTTCTCAAAGCATTGTTGTGCTCCCAGGTTCCAATCAAAAGCCCCCTTCTTCGTCAAGTCTATAAGTGGGGCAGCTTGCTGTGAAAATCCCTTGACGAAGCGGCGGTAGAAACCACATAACCCAAATAATCCCTTCAGCTGAGTGAGATTCGTGGGTGGAAGCCAATTGACTATAGACTTCACCTTCTTAGCATCCATCATAACCCCCTTGGCACTAATGATATCCCCCAAGTACAACAACTCCCTCATGCGAAAATCACACTTTGATTCCTTGGTGAATAGAGATTCACTCTCCAATATGCCCAACACTAAATCCAAATATGCTAAATGATCCTCCCAAGTCTTGGTGAAGACTAATATATCATTGAAAAAGACGAGGGTTATCTTCTCTGAAGATCCAGTTCATACAAGAATGAAAGGTAGCTGGTGCATTGGTTAGGCTGAAAGGCATAACCAAGAACTCATAGTGACCATAATGGCACCAAAATGCCGTCTTCTCCACATCCCCCTGTCTAACCCGGATTTGATGGTAACCGAATCGAAGATAGTCTTGGAGAAGAAACAGGCTCCATGCAATTCATCTATCAACTCATCAATGCACGGAATGGGGTACCTGTTCTTAATGATCTTTTTATTTAGGGCTTTATAGTCAATACACATCCATAAGGTGCCATCTTTCTTCTTCACTAAGACAATGGAAGATGCCAAGGCACTTTTACTTGGCCTGATGTGACCCATATCCAAAAGTTCCTTTATTGTCTTCTCGATTTTGTCCTTCATCCTCTTAGGATGCCTATAGGGAGTAATGATGACTGGCTTAACACCGTCCTCAAGCTCTATAATGTGCTCAAACCCTCTGTCAGGTAGTCTCCCATGAGGTAAACTCTCAAACACCTTACTATGTTTCTCAAGGCCTGTTTGTCGGGAGAATACTTATGCTTCAGTTGCTCACCGTATGATGGAAAAGTATAACACTCTGCCACCCACTCCACTTGATCATGCTTGATCAATCTCTCCATTCTCTGGAGTGAGTAACTCGAAGGCTCCCATCTGACATTCCCCTCAAAACATGCCTCTTGCCATTGACGTCAAATTTCATCTTCATCACTCGCAAGTTGAGGGTAAACTCCCCAATAGCATGAAGCCACTTCATTCCAAGTACAACATCCAACTCTCCCATGCCTACCACATAAAAATCTGCCTGGAACTCATAATTTTTCAACTGCAATGTGAAGTTTGGATTCATTTGGTTACAACTAAGAATAAACCCATCAACTACTCTCACTTTGAATCCATCGAACTCTTCGGTCTTGAGTCCATGCTTTGCTACGAAGCCCTCATCTATGAAATTATGAGTAGCTTTAGTATCAAGCAAGGTAATCACACGTTGCCCACCCAAAGCTTCTCTAATCCTGAAGGATCCTTCTCTCTGAATGCTTGAGAGTTAGGCTATAGATAGAACTTCCCTTCCCTTTTCTGACACCTCAAAGGCATTATCTTCCTCCTTCCCTTCCTCATCAACCTACTATTCTGAATTTTCAGAATCTGATTCATTCGCATATTAGTACTCTAACTGATTCATTTTTCCCACATGTCCTTTTTCATATGGCCCTTTGCGGGTGAAGCATAGTTTTTTCCTTTTCAAGTTTTGAAGGGTCTTGTCATTGAGTTTTTGGAAAGGTTTTCTTTGCTGGTCTAAAAAGGTATTTGGTGCTTTATCCTTTGATGAAGAGAATGGATTTTACAAAAATTTAATTTTTGGGGCAGTAAGCTCCATATCTCTTGCCTTCTTCATAGCATCCTGTAAGATAGGTGGATCAAAGGCTTTGATCCAACCTCGTAAGGGTTCTAAAAGACCCTCACTAAAAAGCACTACCAACCTCCTCTTTGATATTCTCATGACCATCATAGATATCCTCTGAAACTTTGAAATATAAGCCTCTAATGTTCCAACTTGCTTAAGCTGTGCAAGTTCTCAGTAGGAGACTTCAGGATCTCTCCTGTCAAATTGTTCAATGAGTTTGTTAGTAAACTCATCATAAGAAACAATTGACCTATGACCCAAAGTAATCAAACCATGATACCACCACCCATGAGCTATGCCATCCAAATGTAGTGTGGCAAATCTGATTGCCTCTTCTTCAGGCATGTGCCTCAAGGAGAGGAAGTTATCTAACTTCTGAACCCAACCACGTGTAGTACAACAATGCCCTCCATCAAAATGTTCCAAATTAATCTTACTTACTGCCTACTGGAGATCTTTGGTGCCCTGTGGTGCTCTAGTCTCAAGTTTGCCAACCGCCACTGCCCTCTGTCTCCTCTGGTAGGAATTGTTCAAATGTCAATACATTCCTAATGTCAACAACTAGTGAAGTGTAGTCTGCATGGCTGGTCCTAACCTCATTGACCATGTTTGTCGGTTGCTCCGGAGGTCATTCCTGATGAACAGGGGTCTCAATGTAATGTCCTGTTGATGTGTTTTTCGTGACCGCACCAACGCAGAATAAAGTTGCCAACAGCTACCCTATTCTCTCTTGATCAAAGTATCCAGCATGCTAAGATTGCAAGAAAGTTCATGCGTTCAACTCCAAGGTTCTTTCAGTGCGAATAGGCTCAGTTGGCTCGATGTGATATTGCTGGTATGTCAAGGGGACTTACACAATTGTTCGACAGCTGACAACAGACAGTAGACTAAGGGCTTTCGCGTAATTCAAATGATTTGGCAGGGGAGCACAAGTTTCCTAATTCTAACCAGAAATGAACTGAATTTAAAGGGTGTAGGGATAAGAGTGTTCTAGTCTACTCTAGGGTGTGGGACATGGTGATCAATTCTCACAAGCTTCAACCAAGCTCCGTTTTGCCTCACTTCGGACAGCTTCCGCGGAACTGGTGCAATCCTCAGAGGAGTGACTTAAGATGTTCAGATCACGATTTAGCATGAAGACACCATCACAACGACGCATGCCAGCATATAAACCATAATCGAAGTTGAGTTTCA
>VDFB02358656.1:0-12765 GCA_007258455.2 Sequoia sempervirens
TGATAATGGCTCTTTGAAGATAGTTGGTTGGGAAAGGTCAAGGTTTCCTTCATAGATGCTAAAGTACACACTTTAAGATGTATTGTATATATCATGTTTGGCAAGAAACTTAATGTATATGTCTAAAATGGTCAACTCAATTATTAATGTCACTTTTGATGGGAAAGGGTATAGATTAGATACAAGTAATTAGTTCTTGCAAAAGGAGTATGAAATGGTACTCTTTATAGGTTGGATGTATCAAATTAATTTGGTTGTTTTAATGTCCTACATCTAAATTAGGATTGTTATGGTGATTTTTGTTTGTTCACTTAAGTGAAGAAGGTCTTACTCATTGTTCTAACGTTGTTATCTTTTTTGAGCATTGTGTGATGAGTAAACAAAATTGAATCACAATTCAACTCTGAAAGCACTAGAGTAGAGAATTTGGATGTCTTACACATTAATGTGTTTGGTCCTAAAGATATTTAATACATAAGTCATACTATTTTTAGTCATTAATGATTGTTATAGCTATATTAGGATATTGTTTACAACATGGTGATACTAAGAGAGGGGTGAACTAGTACCTCTTAATCCTTTTCTTTCAAAATCAAAATAATTATATCAACTACTCATATGCAAGATTTGGCAATTAAGTACAAAATGAGAACACATGATTTATGAGAAAACCCTTTTGAGAGAAAACCACAGCACAATTTTTCTTATATATAACTTCCTTTTTATTGTAGGCTCCAACCTACTAGAGACTCCAATCTCTTCTTGAAAAAATATAGGCTTCAACCTATTGTAGGATTCAACCTCCCCATACAAACTTCAATCTTTCCACACTAACTAAGCTCCAACCAACTAGAGGCTACAACCTCTTAATTGATAGGCTCCAACCTATTAGTCTTTCAATTTTTGATATGATATTATCTTTCACTCAAATCTTATCAACCTTTAAATCTTTTCACAATATTCATAAGTCTAAAAACTCTAAATCTTTTCGATATTCACAAATCTAATTCAAATTATAGATCCTTCAAGATTCTCACAAATATGATTCAAATTCTCATGTCTCTTTTCTTTTTAAATTTGAATAGTATTAATTCATCTCACTAGTATAATTCTTTTATTTTCTCATGCAAATTTCTTCACTATACATTATATTTTTTCTTCATATTTTTTCACTTATTCTTCTCTTTTTTCATAAAATATTCATTGAAAAATTGTTACTTTTGACTCCTAATCCTTCATCTTTTATATATTCAAATTTTGAAGAGATACCCCCTTTCAAAATAGACATCTTTTCAAACAATATTTTCCTTTCAAAAATCCTTAATCGCACCTTTTTCATTTTAATTAACTCCTTTTGTCTATGAGGTGCTACCTTTTTAAATATGGATTGCGGATTTTTAAGATATAAATTAATCGATGCTTTTGTTAGCCTTTAATCTTATCAATACCATTGTTTCCTTTTTAAAATAATTCATTTCTTTTATATTAGTCATCTTGTGGTTGGCTCAATATATTTTAAATCTAATTTCCTTTATCTCAAAAATAATATGGGTTGGCCTTCATTTGTCTTGGGTGTCAAAAATAATATGGGTCATCCCAGGTTATATATTATTAATCAATAATTAGAAAATGTATATTTTAAATACATAATACTCTTCCCAAAATATTATTTAAACAAATGGAATGAGTTCGCGTGGTGCCGTCAGCGCGACGTCAGTAAACAGTAGATTTTAACCGACGTCTGCAGCGCCGTTGATGGCGGTAATCTTGAATATAGCTCTTGTGCGGCCATTTTTTCCCTAAGGTACTACTCGCTCACCGATCACCCCTTTCTCTAATTATACTCGCCAGCGGCATCAATGGAAAAATCTTCCGTGAACTGCAAGATAATGTTATGGGTGAAACCACGTACTGAATATTATGCAACAATTGGATGAATTATTAGGAAAAATCACAACTGCGCCTGCATCAAAGTACTCCAGTTTGGTCGGCTGGAAGTGACGCAGATATGTTGTATTATGTTTCTGCGGCTGGCGGCAATGCGATTTCAACTTAGCGTTTCCTCACCTTACCTGCCAGTCTCCAGGGTCGATACTTTGTAGGTGTGTTGGTCCTTCCGGATAAAATCATATAATTCCCCAGCCAGAGGATAATTCAGTACTAAAATTAGGCGAATTTCCTAAAAATTATTAATATTAAAAGTAGTTACATAAGTCGAATACGAGCCACGAGAAATTCTCAAAGAAAACTTAACTAATTAAGAAGGATAAGTATAACATCAAAAATGGGGAATCAATACGAGAATAACCCCGAGAACATAATACAATATGACCATATACAAAGAAGAAAAGAAGACTATAAGTCGAACATAAATAGCTGAGAAGAAGCACATCCTCCAAAATGTTGACCATGAGAGTGTAAGTCATGTGAACAAAATTTGACTAAAGAGAAGCACTTCTCGACTGCCAACCAAAGAAGACCATGAAAGAATTTATGAAATATTCCAAGCTTCCCGCAAAGGAGAGTCACAACCAAAATGCCATGCCATCAGGGACCACTGGTCCAAAATCCTGCAAGAGTATAGTGATGAGATGAGATGTTAATTGCACTTGTATTACCACATAATATAGTGATGGGATGATCATATCCTACTTTGACATCTTTTAATATTTGTCTCATCCATAACACTTGAGTGCAACATGATGTTGCTGCAACATATTTTTCCTCTGTGATAGATAGGGAAATTGATGCTTGTTTCTTGCTATCCATGATACAAGGTTGTTACTGAGGAATAAGGATCCTCCACTTGTACTCTTTCTATCATCATTTTTTCCTACCCAATATGCATCTATGTATGCTACTAGAGTAAAATCATATCCACTTGGATGTCGTAGGCCAAATTCTAATGTTCCTTTCAAGGATTTAAGTATCTATTTCATTACTTGAACATGTGTTTCTTTTGGTGCAGCTTGAAATCTTGCTACCATGCCAACTGCTTGCATAATATTTGGCCTTGAGGTAATTAAGTATAAATACTTCCAATCATTGATCTATAAAGTGTTTGACTTGCTTCAGGAAACTCATCATATTTACTTAACTTACATCCTATTACCATGGGGGTACTTATAGGATTAAAATCTCCCATCTTGAACTTTTTCAACATTTATTTTACATACTTGGTTTGTGAGATAAATATTCCCTTCTCTGATTGTGATATTTGTAAACTAAGAAAGAAGGATAATTCACCTAGCCTAGACATTTTAAATTCCTTTTGCATCTCCATTGCAAATCCTTGGCACATGTTGTCATTGTTTCCTCCAAAAATGATGTCATCCCGCAGACCACCGCAATTGAAAACTGAAATCACATTACGCTAGTTGCAATAAAATGAATTTGTTATCTGAAGTTCGGCCTAGCGGCGAACCAGCGCATAGCGACAGATGTTTTTTAATTCCTGGCATGCCATTATCGCAGGTGGCACTCCAGCCCGCAAGGGTAACTTTTAATCTGCGTTACGCAGGTCTTTGTTACTTTTATTGGTAAGGCAACCACGTTGTTCAATGTAGACTTCTTCTTCACCTAGATCTGCATTTCTAGTAAGGAGTAGATTCTATTATTATAAATTTGGTAAGCTTTTAGGAAGTTATTAAAACTATCATAGAAGCCAAGAATTTGATAGTATGGATTCCATAAGTAACAACTTCAGAATAAAAGTCTGTAAAAGAATCAACACCTTTTATTTGAGCATACCCTTTACATACCAATATTTCTTTGTTTCTCATAACCTAACCATCTTCATTCAATTTATTTTTGAGCACCCACTTAGTTCCAATAACATTTTTATCCTTGGGTCTTGGGACAAGTTCACAAGTATCATTCTTCTCAATTTTATTAAGCTCTTCATTCATAATTTCTATTCAATTCTTATCTTCACTTGCTTCTTTGAAGTTTTTAGGTTCAATCATAGATAGTAATGCCACATTTTTAATTTTTGGATCTCTTACCATTCCTCTTTTTTCTGACCCCGTCATCACCTATTATCAAATCTTCTAGATGGTTCCTTTGAACAAACTTAGATGGTGTCTTTTTTGGTTCCTTTGTGTTCCTTGGTTCAATTATTTCATCTTCTCTTTTTTTGAATCTTCCTTGTATCTTTCATCATAATGGTAGTTATGTTCTTGTGGTTCAACTTGATAGTTTTTCTCCTCATTTATCTTCACATATGTGCTTTCAACCATTTTATGCAATCTCTTATTGAAAAATTTGTAAGCTTTACTCCTTGAAGAGTAGCACAATAATATTTTGTCATCTTCCCTTGCATTGAATTTCCCTAAATATTCTTCATCTCTTCTAATATAACAAGGACTTTTAAACACTTTGAAGTATTTCACGGATGCGGGTCTTCCCTTCCATAACTCATATGGTGTCTTATTATGATTTGCTCTGATTTTGGCTAGGTTAAGGATATAAATTTTTGTGTGCGTCACATCTTTCCAAAACATATCAGGAACCTTAGATTCATTTATCATGCACCTATCCATTCTTTGAACAATTCTATTCATTACTATAGAGTATTGTCTTTGTATCCCATGTTGCTCACAAAAATCCTCAAATTCATTTGAATTAAATTATCCTCCTCTATCTGATATAAGGAATTTAATCCTCATGCTTGAATCATTTTCTACTAAGGCTTTGAATATCTTAAATTTTTCCAATGCTTTATATTTTTCTTTCAAAAAAGCAACCCATTTCATTCAAGACAAATCATAAATTAATAACATGAAGCATCATTCACCTTGTATACTCCCTGTCCTAGTGGGTCCACACAGAATTAGTGGGTCCACACAATTCTGTGTGAATAAGCTTTAGGGCTTGTGATGCAAAGTACTCTTTTGATTTAAAACTTGCTTTGGTTTTCCTACCCAACTGACATTGCTTGCAAATGATATATGTAGGCTTTGATATTATAGGCATATCTCTCACTACTTCTCTTTGACTAATTTTGACAAGTTTATCAAAGTTTAAATGCCCCATTATTTTATGCCATAGCCAACTTTCATCTTCTTTTCCCATACAACATTTCTCACCTTGGATGTCACTTAGAACATAAAGATTATTTCATATTTGGTTGGCTTCTGCAACTTGCCTCCCTTCCTTGCTTATCTCACAACCTTCAGCATGAAATGTGAGGATGTTCCCTTGGCCACATAAATGACTCACACTTAAAAGGTTATGTGTCAATCCTTCCATATACAGTACATTTTTCATTCTTGTTCTCCCATTATCCAAACTAAGAGATCCTTTTCTTGAAATTCTTGTTGACACATTGTCACCAAATCTTACAGTTCCACCATTGACTATTTTTAAGGTGATGAACTTGCTCTTATCACCTGTCATATTTCTTAAACATCCACTATCTATATACCATTGATCACTTTCATTTCTGGAACATAGGGCTATTTGAACTATCATGGATTTCTATCTCTTCTTCCATACTTTTGAACTTTCTTATCTTGTTTGTTCTACCTCCATGTTTTGCTTAGGAGGTACCAACAAACCACTTTTGCAAAACTCTGTGTGATGTCAAAAATTATTGTACTTATGGAATGTTATGTTAGGATTTTATGAGCAGAGTGAATGAGTTGATATTTTTGTTCATTATCCCAAAACTTCCAATCATGTTTCCTCCAGGGTTAGCTCTAACACCTTCTCCATAATTCATAGTTCTATGTCAATACTTATTTATAACATTCAATCTACAATATTTTTCTTTATGCCCAAATTGATTGCAAATAAAACAATAGCCCTGGAAAGAAGGATAGAACTTATTTGTATGTACCTATCTCCATGCTTTTCCATTAATTCTCTTCATGGTTTTCCATTGATTCTCTTCATGGTTTTCCATTGATTCTCTTCATGATTTTTCATTGATTTTCTAGATGGTCTTCTTAAGGTTTACCAATTATTTTCTTCCCTTTTGTAGGTTTCACCTTTGACGGAGTCTTTAACCATTTTTTAGTAGGTTTTTTTCCTTTTTTATCTGCCTCTTTAGAGGATTGATTCATTTTTTAACTTTTTCCATCTTCAAATCCAATCCTTCTCTTGTCACTTGTGGTCTTTGTTGGATACACCCAGAGACTGAGTGAGGGGTGAATCAGTCTACGCAAAAACTTAAACCTTTTTGGAACTTAGAAACTCTTCAGTACAATACCAATTTTTTAATCCAATCAAAACCATTAAACAAAATAGTAGAAGAGAAGGATATTGTAGTACAAATCTTCACCAACTTTGGAAATCAAAGATAGAGTAGTTCTAACTATAATCAAACCAAAAAAAATGAGAAAGAAATAGATAACACACACATGCACAAGGAGACACCGGATTTATGTAGAAAACCCAATGAGGAAAAAACTAGGGTGGGAGTTAGCTCACAATATAAAGGCTCATTGCCAAAAGGGACTTGCAAACTAAGGTTCACTGCCTCAACGCAAGATAGAAAGGACTTTCTAAACAAAATAAATCACAACTTTAGGAGAAACATACAAGGTCATAATGAGATTCACTATCTCATAGCGGGATACAAATATTTGGATAAAGATTACAATATTTGTCAATAATTCACTCTGTTGACTAAGGCATTAAGGTTCATCTGATATTTCATCTTCACACTATAGCACTAGCTCTATTGGATATTCAATACATTCCACATTCACACTTATTCAAAAAAAATCACTCTTCCATACATCTTGCATCTAAAATGATCTTACATTTATATCCACCGCAATTCTTCAAAACTTTGAATAGGTCAGCCAAGAAAGAATATAATAAATGAATTCAACAAGTTGGCCACCAAAAAATAATGTGGTCCTATCCTGGACATAGAGAGGGCCAAAAACCCCTTATTTCATCTTCCAATGTGATCCAAAATAATTCACACAATTGCGCACATCAATCTAAGTTGGCATCAAGGAAACATGTAGAAGAAACATGAAGCACACAACCAGTCAGCCCAAAAACATACTTCCAATTGAATTTACTTGATGCAGTCCTAAACAAGATAGATTGAGACCCAAATCTATCATAACACATCTTCAATTGTTGGTGTAGACCCCCAAGAACATGGCGCAAGAAAAAGAACATGGCACAAGCAAAAGAACAAGCCATGTTGACTAGATATTTACAAATAACCTAGAAGTCCAACCCAAGACACAATGCAACACCAAAGTGGCCAATCGACAACATGAAAATCACATGGGGATGTTCCATGAACATCCAACAATACTTCCATACACTTCTTTCATACTGTCATGCCATCAATAACCACCGTAGATCAAACAGGAATAGAATACTTCATTCAAGAAAGCACATAATGCATAAACATGAGATTTGACATTAGCAAAACAACTTTGTACCACTTCATCACATGAAATTTTAATTAAGACACTACACAAACACTAAGAGAAAATTCACCAAGCTACAGGAGTAGAGACATCAATGTGGAGAAATGTGAATCATTTCCTAGACTAGCCTAGACAACCAACAACACTACCAACCTTTTGCAATTCATATAAACCTCCTCGGCAACATTCGTGACCTAAAAAGATAGGAGTGCAACATCCACAGAGCACTAACTTTGAATCCCAAATCGCAAGACCATATCTTTAACAGTGTGGGAATGTGGAGCACTCTCCCAAGAAAACATTAAAGCAACTTCCTAAACCAAAAACACTTAAGAAACTTGTGGAGGCCATATCTTTCTTTCAACAACATATGCTTTGTCAGGAACATCAGGAGAGAGCATAAGACATACTGTAGACCTTCAACAATATCTAGTCAATATCAGCAACACCTCTAATCCTCATCTCAATGCTTCTAATCCTCATCTTAATATATCATTATGAAACCAACTTTGCTGGTAGCAATCATACTCAATACATCTTTGATTAGGCATGAAATCCAAATATGAACTTCAATAACACTAAATACACCACAACCAAATTCCCAAGGACTAGGGTAAATCCTTCCCCTCAAGGTTATACTCAATGACAAACTGGTCATTCCCCAGTAACACAACTACTATGACTAACAACCTTCTCACACCAAAGACCAATCATAACTAACGAGCTACCAAATGACAACAATCTACCAGTACATCACTACAACCTTCCTCAAGTGTTGACATCAATGACAACCACCCAACTGCTTAGGGAAGCTCTTGAAGGTTTACATTCTGCCATGCAGTAAGGTTACTATTCTGCAAAGTCAAGATCATTTCCCATAAAGAAACTACTAATCTTTTGTCTATGATTTGATCATTGTAAGATAATAAAAACATTGTGCTTGTTTTTTTTCATAGATTAGCAAATATTTAATTTTATAAAAGTAGTCATTCATCTATGTCTACTTTTAATTTGGACTATGTTTGCAAAATGGTAGGTGAGTATGCTCTCACTTGGTGAAAACCTGGTGATCAGAAAACTAGACCCATTTTTATCTATTATTACCTTGACTTAGTAATCGGAGTATCCTCTCCCCTTGGGCTTTCAGGCGATCCTGGGTGTAAGAGAAACGGTTACTAACTCTAGAAATTGGGCCTGCCTGGGGATTTCATCACCCCAACGGGACTCAAACCGGCAACGGAGCTAAAGCCAAGCTACCCTCGACCGGTATATAAATGTAAATCTTAAGGGAAAACCTAAGATTGCAAGTGCGGATGTGTCATACAGACGGAGTTGTACTCCCTTAAACCCTGTTGAGCTTAACCTCTTCAGGTTGGAGTGCCACCTTAATGGTGATTAATCTCTTGCCCCATGTATGGCCACTCGAATGGGGGTCCCAAACTAAAAACTTTGTGTAGTAAGCCAAAAACCTTCTATTTGCTAGAGCAGCACCAGTCGGTGTGAAAGCATCCACACTTTCACAGTTTTTAGTAGAGGTGATCAACTCGCCATGGGAGTTTCATGGGGGTTGGAAGCTTGGTTGGCCTGAGAAGAGAGTGCACTGTAAGGGGGAGCTCTGCAGCCAAGCTTCTGTAATCTAATGACGGCTATAAATATGGGTTGGGAAACCCATGGAATTCCAGAAAGGAATGAAATATCTAACTTAGGATTGTTCTAGACCATGTGTCGAAAGCATTTTTAAAACACTGCATGGCTAAGTGCCTGACTGTATCACATTTATACCTGGAAACAAATGCCCAATATCAAACAGATCAAATTTCCATCAAAAATGACAAGATAAACTTTTTTCTGTTAAATCAGGCTACATTTTCTAAATCAGATTTACATTTCTTGAATCTAAATTACTTATTCAATCAGCATCTAAAACTTTCTCTAAATATCAGAGATATGCATGCATCACGGCACACAACTAACTATACCATTGAGTCGATTCCATGGAACTGAATGATTTATCATCCAATTTCGAGTCAGATTCACAAAACCGAAAGACTTTAAACTAATCATGCATGAGTCAAGATCTGATAACCAAGTCGATTTAATTTTGAGTCGGTTTGCTAAACTTGATATATCTACAAAACCGCATTCTGTAATCCCATAACTTTCACCCATGCATTATCTTCTGTCACAATTTAAAACTTCATACAAAGTCAAATCTGAAGTCTTCATCTTCTCAATCATTTGTCAAACACTGTTTCCAAGAAGATTCTTTCAGAAACCAAACTTGAAATTGCTCAAATTTTTGACCATTAGTTTGCATTCATCACCATAGGTTTCATCCTTCATTAGTTTTAGTTGCATACATTTGACATTAGGTTGTCCCTAGGTTCACATTATTGCATCCTTAGGATTAGGTAAATCTCAACACAATTTGCAACATCATTGCTTTCAAAACTAGGCTCTTTTGGACTAAGTTATCAAACCCCTTTTTCAGTCATTGTCCTCTTTTGTGAGATTTTCCAACTCAAAAGTCCAGTTAGGAAAATTCACTAGTCATTTCGACCTTGTCACCTTGTCATTTTTAACAAAGTCCTCTAGTAACCAAAATCAAAAACAAAGTTTGAGCTTAGACGTACTTAGGTACCCTTGTCTTAAATTGCATTATAACTCTTCACATTGCATATCCTATTCACAAAAATCCAAAAACATTAGTCATCCTAGTCGTCATTTGGAATTTAGACCTTGCATAGCATCATCACTACATTTAGTTGTCCTTCCTTTTCATTTGAGCAATCTTATTTATGGTGGAAACAAGACTTCAAAAATAACAAAGACAAATGGAAAACTCTCGGCAAGACCCCACGTCCACTGTCAACAATCCAACATATGACCCAAACTGGACCTTTGACGATCCATTTGGAAAAATAAGCAATCAACCTCTAACAATGACACCACCCTCATCAAAAAGTCCATTTGAACCATTCATACGTAAAGATGAGTATGGTCAAATACTCAAGGAAAACTTAGAGGTAGCAGCACAAGACCTAGAAGCCTCTCAATTTGTTGAAACAATGGTCCTTTACGACAGAGATAGATACTTGGCCATACTCTTGAGTCAAGGAGCCAAATTACCCCAAGGATTCGACATTACCACGATACAATCAACACCTCCAGACCCTAATGACAACAACACGTGTAACATGACATAGTGGTCAACCTCCAAACACTACAAGCAATACCTTATTTGACACCACAATGACAGTGCATGCTACCTCCAACATCCCAAATGCCTCCAACACAATAAATACTACATTTATTGGAGGATCACAATCATCCACAATGCCCACAACATCCACGACACTATCCCAATCGGCTGGAACCACTCTTGGCTCCTCAACAATATGGGAAAATTACTCCAATCCTCTCTTTACCACTATGATAATTGACATGGGGGCATCCTCAAGTCACAACAACCCCCCCTTGACAGCTACATCTACTACCATGAGTACACCTTCGACATATCTGCTCAGTGGTATTTCACAAAATCCTTTGGGAGGGGGCAAGGGACACATTTTTATCCAAGGACAACAACCAAACGTTAACATGACAACATAGCCACATGTCATTGCCTCCCAAGGTACAAATACAAACATTCCCCTTGTGTAAACCCAACAATTCACACAAGGTGGCCAAGTAAGACAACCCATAGCACCATTAACACATAATAACATTCATGGTCATCACATACCCCAAATAACGACACACATGGCTGGGGGACACATCCCAACCTACTCATCTAACGTTCACACTCACCAACACGCACCCAATCATAACTTTCAATATCAACAACCGTCCAATCCACATGTATTACATATCACAACGTCCATCACATACAATACACCCAATAACAAGACAGGACAATATGATGCCAAGAAATCTAGCGTGTTAGTACAAATGATCTTGTTATGGATGCCCTCCAAACAAGACTAATGGGGGTAGAAAAAACCATTCAAAACCTATACATTTCAGGCCAAAAATTGGAAATATCATATGACCTAAATGTATACCCATTCGACATGAGCATATACATGCCTCCATTTCCTCAGGGATATGTGTCACCCAATTTCACAAAATATAGAGGCAACACAAACCCCATTGAACATGTTCGCGAATTCGCAACCAATTGTATGGACATCACCTATGAACAAACATGCTTGATGAGACACAACAAAAGTTTGGTGGGTCAAGCCCCTTGAATGGTTTTCCACGAAGGATATCCGGACATGGGATGAGCTTCATGAAAATTCATAAAAAACTACGTGTACAACATCGACATGGACACCTCCATCACTAGCTTGTGCACTCTCATGCAAGAGGATGTTGGAGAGACATTTATCCCATTTTTTCAAAAATGGAGAAGCCTTGCTAGTCGATGTCACATTGACATCCCCGAAAGGGAGAAAGTCGACATGTTTGTCCAAACACTTCTAGGGCCTCTAAAATATGCATTGCAAATGTACATTGTTGCACAAACTTCACAGATTTAGTCAAAAAAGGGGTCCAGATTGAGAAAGCCCTTATCGCAAAGGGAGAATTACGATATGGTTCCAAAAACACAAATTTCAATCCAACCACCGACAAGAATAAATACTAGATAAAAAATAAACATGTTACAAACGACGATGTTGTTGACTGAGTACATAAACATTGTAGGTCCTCTCACGTAAAGGGAGTTCAACAACACCAACCAATGCCTTTGACATTGACAACCCTACTAATGTTCCTTTAAACAATCGGAGCAGTCAAAATAACTTAGGACAATGCCGTCCCGGGCAGAGACAATTTCCTGAAACCTCCCACATACACTCCTTTAAGACAGACCCATTGAAGAAGTCCTTAAGAAATGTCTCCAGAATGGGGTCATTACACTCCAAGAACCAAAACCATATGACCCAGGACAATTCAAACCAGCATGGTGGAATGACAATGCATTTTGTGAATACCATCGAGGAAAAGGACATACAACCTCTAACTGTCGACAATTGAAAAACCTAATACAAGATCTTATCAAAAGTCGCATCATTGAAGTAGGTGGATCTCAATTTGCCTCCAATTTAGATCATACTATCCATAAGAATCCACTACAGGACCATGGTTCTCATAAGGCTTCCACATCAGGTCCACAGATGCACAATAATCAAGCTAACTTCACCCGAGTCAAGTACGACTATTCTAGTGGACCTATTATAAACAATGTCCGAACTGACAATGAATACATCAATACCATTACGGTCAGGAGAGCACCCCAATGTAACGCTACTAATCGCAGTGGCAAGGTTACCATAGCTAGTCCGCCTCCCGCTAGACA